>PVJS01001567.1:0-95511 GCA_004027185.1 Glis glis
GCTACACCCCCAGCCCTATTTTTTATACTTTATTTTGAAACCGGGTCTCATGAAGTTGCAGAGGGCCTCACTAAGGAGAGAGAGAGAGAGAGAGAGAGTGAGAGAGTTGAGGCTGGCCGCGAACCCGGATCCTCCGGTTTCCGCCTCCCAAAGTACTGGGATTACAAGCGTGCGCCACCACGCCCGGCAATTATTGTCTGTTGACATTATAGACATACAGCTACTAGCAGAGTGACCTAAATAATATTTTGACAGCCCTCACTTAAAAGAAACAGGTAGGCTATAATATTGACCCCTATTCATTAAGAATAACTGATAAAAACGTACCTCTTGGGTGTTTAACAACTGAGGCTTATAAAACAATCAGGAAATAAAGGGGTAGAGGACAAATACAGCCAATATTTTGGCCCTGGCCCACCGAGGTCAATGGAACCCAGGAAATTAAATGATGGGACTTTAAAGGCTCTATAAATTCTGGAGAGTCACCCAGTTCCCCCAAGTAGGGAGATTGTGAAGGTCCCAGAGACCAAGAGCCACCAGTGCACATCCTGTAATGAGGAGGGTCATTGAGTCCCCAGGGCTTCAAGAAGAGCCAAATGGTTGGCAAGACCATGACCCATCCTGGCAGATGGCACAATGTGTAGAGAAAAAGCCTCACAGAGTCCCTTAGAGTAACTCTGAAGAGTTCTGATTGACCTCAACAAAAAAATAATTTTATGAAAATTGGTTTGCCCCATATAGGGTTAACTACTTGGTCTTAAACACCCCACAGAAAAGTATATAAAAATAAGTCTGCTAGGCTAGGGTAAAAAGAGTTATACCCATAAAGCCCTTTAATGATCACCCACACAATTTAGATATAAACTACCCTTACACATAGGGTCAGACAACAAACCATCCCTTTTCACAAAAGTCACCCAGGACATGACAGTTGATCTGGGCATCACCTGGAAGCTGTATTCTGCATATAGGCCACAGAGTTCAGATAAAAAAAATTAAATAAATAAAATTATCAAGGTTGGGTTAGAGAAAAATAGGTCAGAAAGCTAAACTAGCTTAGGTTCAAGTCTTACCCTTAGTCCTATAAAAGATTGGATACACTCCTACCAAGAAAACAGGGTATCTTCCCTATAAAATAAGGTATGCCCAACCCCTTCCTATCTTCTTAGGATTTCCAGAAAGACCACGGGAGGCAGGAGAGTTAAAAATACATAAAACTTATAAGGAAACTAGATAAAGTCATATATGACCTACATAAATGGGTGGTAGACAGGACCCCAGTCAGTTTAACTACCCCAGTCTATCCCTATAAACCTGAAAGCTTGGGTCAAGGATTGAAATCAGCCCCCCAAGAGAAAAAAGGAAAAAAAAGAATTAATTAAAATACATTTCACAATGGCAGGTGTTAGAAAGGCTACATTCAGCACAAACTCCCAAAATACTGCTAAAAATCCTAAGTTAAAAAAAACAAACTTGGGTGTTTTCAGGCTTTGTACTACAAAAACTTCTCAGTGTCACATATAATGACCCATGATGTATACAAATAGGTTGGCTACCTGGGCTCCAATTTAAAATGCTAACAAGATATCTGGGTTATTGTATGATGTATTAATATATCAGTCTTTCATGTAGATACCCACTGAACCACCATGAGTGACTTTGAGCCGAGATAACCGAACTCTTTCAGCCTTCCAGTTCCAGATGATTATAAATACAAAATATCACATAAAGAATTCCTTCTTCCATGGTCCTCTAGATTATCCATCCCCTGAGACCCTAAACTGCAACACTTTGACAGCACCCCTACCAGCTCAAAGCTATTAGGGTCACATCATCAGAGGGGAGACACGAGGCAGGACAGAAGACCTAAAAACTGGAAAAATCAAAGCAGTCATCTACATCTCCCCTTCTGTGAGGTTGGGGGAGGTAAGCAAGAAGCAGTAAAAGTCCAAGATATTGTGACTTGGATTCATTGCAGTCGCCTAAGGCCAGCTGCCTCAGAGCCCACTGCCCTGGAGACTCATTAGACTGCTCGTAGGAAATCTCAAAAACCAAGCAAGCTGACCCTGAAAGAGAGGACCTGCCCTGCTCTAGCCATACACAGAAGCTAACGGACCCATACACAACAGAAGACCGAGGAGCATCACTTCTCAAACCACGAAATTGGACTCTAGCTTTTATGCCATGAATGCCTTAAAATTGACTTTATTAGTAATATTTATGGTGGTCCTTTGTTCCTTAATTTTGACACTTGGGTGTCTGCCTAATGTGACTTTGCATTGCTAAGATTAAAAAAAAGCCATTGGCAGTTCTCATCCTGTGGGGTAATGCTCGACTGAGACTGGTGTCAGAGATTTGGTCCAGCAAGTGATAATAACCTCAATGGCTGGGAGGGATTCAATCCCATATACTGCTCTCGTGGCTCTGACTAAAAGTAGCCTTAGAGGTTGAGAATGTCTCGTTAAAGTGTATTTGAAAATTCTCAAAAGGGGGGAATGAGGTAGGAGACCCAGTCAGAGCTTTAAAAATATTGTTAGGAATCTAGACCTAAAATAGGGAAAAGTAAGAATTCCCCAATCCATCCCCTTAGTTGCCTAAGAGCAAGGAGCAAGTGAGTGGACACTTCCAAAAGTTAAAAGAACTGTTTCCTAGGCAACCTAGAGTCACAACCCAGGAGCTCTCCCTAATGTAAACAAAATAGAGCCAGTTAAAGGACTGGAGAGAGCTGGGGGATGGTATATAACTTGACTGCTTTCCTGCCTTCTGTGTAATAAATCTTGCACAAACCCCTCCCCTCTCTAAAGTGGGGGACTGAGAGTATAAAAATCAGGTGAGCCCTTTGTTCATTGCTCAGATCTGTGGTTTTTGCTTACTGAGTCATTTGCTGGCAAAATGAAGAAACTTGTCCCTGATTCTGGCCTCTGGATATCTTCTGTCCTGGAACTAGGTGGGGAGGAAACAGAGGGTCCTGCAACAGGTCTTCACTGGTGAATAAAGAAGACTATGATTTTGGCCTCTAGAGTTTGGCTGTGGGACTGAGCATCCTGCAACAGTGTTGGTTGCTTTGAGTTCATTACAGACTGGCATTCATCCTAATATGTCCTGCCCTCCTCCCATTGTACATGTGCAAATCATCTTCTCTTAAATTCCAACTCTAACATACCTCTTTACTTCCTCTGTGAGCTGAATTTTCTTCTCCAAAGTCACAGCATTTTATGTACTTTGCTCATGACATCTAATGCCATCTTTTTCCTACATATGCTTTATGTTGCTGAAGGGTAGCAAAATAAATTACCTCAAATACACTTTGGCACAAGGATTATTTTGAGGCACTTGAGAAGTAGATACAAGAAAAACTCTCTGCTCTCCCCCTACTTACCTAAAAGCAGAACCTAAAATTGTAAAGATGTCCTTCCTTCTCTACCAGTAAGGACAGAAGCCAATCATCAGAAACAGTTCTAGACCCTTAGTCCAGAAAAGGTACCAGAGAATTAACATAGCAAACCTTATTAACTTGCTCATCTTCTCTTCCTTCCCCCAATATTGACCTGCCCTCAGTTTATTGTACTAGAAACTCAAAGTCTTTTTCCTTTCTTTCCTTTGTCCCTTTTCTAAAAATGTATTATTCTTTTCTTAAGATTTTCTGAGCCAGATGTGGTGGTCCATGCCTGTAATCCCAGTACTGAGGAGACTGAGACAAGAGGATCTGTAGGTTCAAGGCAAGTCTCAGTAATGTAGGGAGACTCTCAGCAACTAACTAGACCCTGTTTCAAAACAAACAAACAAACAAAAAGATGCTCTATAAACTGGGTGTGGTGGTGCACACCTGTAATACCAGTACTTGGGAGGCTGAGACAGGAGGATCTCAGGTTTCAGGACAGCCTCAGCAACTTAGTAACGTAAGGAGACCCTGTTTCAAAACAAACAATCAATCAAACAAACAAACAAACAAACAAACAAACCAAACAGCTGGGGATGTAGCTCAGAGGTAGAATGCCCCTGGGTTCAATTCCCAGTACCAAAAAGAGAAAAAAAAAATGCTCTGTAAGCCCAGGTTCTAACCATCCCTACCCTTTTTCTTCTTTTTTTTGGAACAGGGTCTCACTAAGTTACTGAGGTGGGTCTTGAACCTGCAGTCCTCCTCTCTCATTGAAATGGGGGTGTCTCCTCTTTTAGGGTTCTTGTCCAGTAGATTTCGACAAATGAAGTCCAAGGACTACAAAGAGTATAGAAATTTGAAAGTTTATTTTAAGTTAGGGAAAGATAGAAGACAAAGCAGCCCCCCCCCAAAGAGGGGTTCCTGGAAAGAGAGTGCCCTTGAAGCCCTTGGGAAGTGGGCTTTTAAACCTTCCTGAGGTTTTCTATCTGTTCTCTTATGATTAGTCAGAATTGGGTTTGGGGGAACCGATGACTTTTGCACAATTTTGATCCTTAATTTGAATCTTAATTAGAATCCGTGGGCTGGTCAGGGCCCTGATTCCTGGTGCCCACCAGTCCCTCACCTTCCTGCTTACTTCCCCCAACCTCACAGAAGGGGAGATGCAGATGGCTGCTTTAATTTGTTCTGTTCCCAGGTCCCCTGCCCTGCCTCACCAGCCTCCTGCGTACTGGGATTGCAGGCATGAGCTATCACTTGGGGCTCTACCCCCACCCTTTTGAGGCCCTCATCATCAAATCATGCACTTGTCAGTAAACTTTTATTTTTCTTTTGTTAATATGTCTTTTATCAGTTTGATTCAGGGGTCCCAGACATTGAACTCAGAAGAGTGAGGGAAAAGGCTTTGTCTTCCCCCACCGTTTTCATCTTGATATTGAAAGCATGAGACTCCACACGTTTCATTGTTCCAAATTAGCCCAGTAGTTACTCAGAAAATATTTGTGGAAAGAATGAATCAACATATGCAAATCTGAGTACCAGCCCAAAAGGCTACTTCATTTCATTAAGCTACAAACCAAAGTGCACTCAACTCTGTTGCTTCTCCTGGTGAATTGAAAGGAGTTACTAACATGTAAATTCTAGGCATGCTTCACTGATGCCTAGAACAGTCTGGCATACAGCAGGCCCTCAATTCTATTCATTCATTTATTTATTTATTTTACAGTACTGGAGATTAAACTCAGGGCCTTCTATATGCTAAGCAAGTGCTCTACCACTGAGCTGCATCCCCATCCCTTTTTTAAAAATTTATTTATTTATTTATTTATTTATTTATTTATTGCAGTACCAGGGATTGAACCCGGGGGCGTTCTACCTCCGAGCTACACCCCCGGCCCTATTTTTTATCCTTTATTTTGAAACCAGGTCTCACGAACTTGCAGAGGGCCTCACTAAGTAGAGAGAGAGAGAGACAGGGAGAGAGAGAGAGAGAGAGAGAGAGAGAGACCTGAGGCTGGCTGCGAACCCAGATCCTCCGGTCTCCACCTCCCAAAGTACTGCGATTACAAGCGTGCGCCACCACGCCCGGCTATTTATTTATTTTTTATGCGGTACTGGGGATTGAACCCAGGGGCATTCTACCTCCGGGCTACACCCCTAGCCCTATTTTTTTTATATTCTTTATTTTGAAACAGGGTCTCACTAAGTTGCGGAGGTCTCACTTAGTAGCTGAGGCCGGCCATGAACCTGGATCCTCCTGTCTCAGCTTCCCAAGTACTGGGATTACAAGCGTGCACCACACGCCCAGCTATTTTTTTTTATTTTGAGACAGGATCTTGCTAAATTGCCCAGGTTGGACTTGAACTTTTGATCCTCCTGCCTCAGCATCCTAAGTTGCCAGTATTACAGGTATGTGTCACTATACCCAGTCCTCAGCTTATTGTAACTGAATGAATAGAAGAATTAATGAATTGCCAAGTGCGGTGGCACACACCTATGATCTCAGTGCTAGGTAGTCTGAGACAGGAGGATCGCAAGTTTGAGGTGAGTTTAACTCAGCAACTTAGCAAGACCCTCAGCAACTTAGTGAGACCTTGTTTCAAAATAAAATATAAAAAGAGCTGAGGGTGTATCTCAGAGGTAGAATGCCCCTAGGTTCAATCCCCAGCACCAAAAAGAAAAAAAAAAAACAATTAATGAACCAATCATGGTTTGAAAAGAGGCTGGAGCCTGGAAATGACTTATGTTTATCTCTCCAGAGGTTAAGGCATTAAATGATCAACAAGATCTAGCCTTGTTTGAAGCCAGCTGGACAATCGCCTGATGATTTCTGTAGAAACCTGCACATTCCACATTTTCTCAAACAGTTAAGAGAAGTGAGATAGAATAAAAGAAATAAAGATAGGTAGAAAGGAGACAAAAGGGAAGGGAAAACAGACTGTAGCTGTACATCTAAAAACCCCATTATGCCAGGCACGGTGGCACAATGCGTTGTGGAAACTTGAGTAGATGTGGTCATTTAAAGATGAAAATATTCTGCATACTTTTTCTATTTATATTTGTTATCAAAATAACTCCTGAAGTTTTATTGTGTGTGGAGGGAAGTATGAGGGATTGAACCCAGGGGCCTGAGACTAGGGATTGAACCCTAGACTGAGCTACACCCCCAACCCTTTTTATTTTTCATTTATTTGTTTTTTGTACTGGTACTGGGGATTGAATCAGCAGAATTCTATCTCTGAGCTATATTCCCAGTTCTATTTTATTTTTTGTTTTGAAGCAGGTTCTCACTAAATTACTGAGGCTGTCCTTGAACCTGCTATCCTACTGTCTCAGCCTCCCAAGTACTAGGATTATAGGCATGCACCATCATGCTCGGCTTCTTTTTTTTTTTTTTTTAAACGGAGTCTCACTAGGTTGTTGAGAGTCTCACTAAGTTGCTGAGGCTGGTCTTGAACCTGTGATCCTCCTGTCTCAGCCTCCCAAGTACTGTTATTACAGGTGTGCACCACCATACACACCTATAATACCCAATGTGGGTATTACATTGATTAGGATATCAGATCCTAGTCAATCATGGCCCAGCTATGCCAAGCCTTTCTTATTTTTTTATTTTGAGACAGGATTTGGCTAAGTTAGTGTCCTCTGTCCTTGAACCTGCAATTCTCCTGTCTCAGACTCCCAAGTACTGAGATGACAGTCCTAGGCCACAGGGCCTGGCTAACTCCTGAAATTCTTTTTAACCTGTCTTCAGCAATGAAGATTTCTATCTTCCATGGTCATCCTGTCAAGAGACTTGTTGAAGCCGGGCGTGATGGCGCACGCTTGTAATCCCGGTACTTTGGGAGGCGGAGACCGGAGGATCCGGGTTCGCGGCCAGCCTCAGCTCTCTCTGTCTCTCTCTCTCTGTCTCTCTCTCTCTGTCTCTCTCTCTCTGTCTCTCTCTCTCTCTCTCTACTTAGTGAGGCCCTCCGCAACTTTGTGAGACCCGGTTTCAAAATAAAGTATAAAAAATAGGGCCGGGGGCGGAGCGCAGAGGTAGAACGCCCCTACGTTCAATCCCCGGTACCGCAAAAAAAAAAAAAGGGACTTGTTGAAGTTTCAATTTCTCTTTGTATGAAGAATAGTTTGATAATTTGCTATCAAGCAGGATTGTTTGGTAATTTGGCAGTCAACCTACCACTGCTTATACACTCGCTGATAGAGAAATCCAAATTTAGAGTGTATGATAACATTTTCAATCTTTATTCAAATATTGACATCAGAGAGGTGGCTTTTTAATGCTTGAGATTTGTAATCCACTGTCTAATACGTAGCGTGTACTCGAGCAAACATCAAATTCTTGCATGTAGTCATTCAACAAATACTTATGTAATGCCTACCCTCCACTTGAGGTTACCAAAATTAAATTAGGTTCTAAGAACACTACTGGTGTTGTCTCTCAGAGTTAAGTTAGCTAATCAATGAAGGCATGCTACTATTTTCTTGTCTGGTCTACTACTGCCAAATGGTTCAATTAAGGCAATAAAACTGAAGAGGACTTGATCTTCCTTTATCACTTATAACCAACAAGGGCTCAGTTCTGTGCTAAAAAGGCCTGGGTTGAGATTTTATTGGGCCATTTGCCTATGCAAACTGGTATATAACCATTAACTAGTTAATCCAAATAGGCCCTCTGGGAGGCCTGACCATGACATTATCTCTGCTGTGCTGAAAGCCAGGTGGCTTGCGCAGGGCCCCTGAGTGAGCTCAGAGCTGGTTTACAATGAACTGGAGTCCAGCTCTTCTGTGCCAGGATTGGTCAGCTGCCTCCCTCCCAGGCACTTAAACATCTGTCTTTATTTTTCTGATCTAAGAGGAGCCCCATTTTGCCACCTTCAAGCCCTGCTCATGATGCCTCATTCCCACTCTCCTCTGTTCTCAGATGCCCTGCCCCCAGAAGTCCTCTGGTGGAAGTACTGGCCCTGTGAAGCAGGACTCGATGGCCTTAGATTTCAGAAAGTATCCCAAACTTAGGGCTTGCCTAAATTGTACAGCACTTGCCTAGCATGCTCAAGGCCATGGGTTCAACCCCCGGCACCACAAAAACAAAACACACAAAAAAGAAAGTATCCCAGATTCCATGCACCCTCAGCAATTAAAGCTTTGGAGTCATGCAACTCTTGGGTTCAAATCTTAGTTTTGTTGCTTAATAACAATGTGGCTTTAGGCAAATCACCTAATCTTTCTCAAACCTCAGTTTCCTTCCCTAAAAATAGGAGTGTTTAGCTGGGCATGGTGGCTCACCCTTGTATTCCCAGTACTTGGGAGGCTGAGACAGGAGGATCGCAGTTTTGCGGTTAGCCTTAGTAATTTAGTGAGGCCCTCTGCAACCTAGTGAGACCCTGTTTAAAATAAAAAATAAAATAGGGCTGGGAGTGTAGCTCAGAGGTATAATTCCCCCGGGTTTCATCCCCAGTACCACAAAATAAATAAAATAAAACGGGGATATTAGTAATAATACTTAACGTATGGCATTGTTGCAACAGTTAAATGATGTACTATCTGTAATCACCTGGCAGCATGCTGGCACAGAATAAATGCCAATGTATAGTAGTTATCAAATTATTAGGCAAGGGATGGTGATGTAGCTCAGTGGTAGAGTGGTTGCCTAGCAAGAACAAGACCCTGGGTTCGGCCCCTAGTACTGCAAAAAAAAAAAAAAAAAAAAAAAAAGGTGTGCATGTGGCAGAGCCAGGTTATCACATTCTCAAATGGATTTTACCAGGCATGGTAGCACATGCTTGTCATCCCAGTACTTGGGAGACTGAGCCAGAAGGATCTCAGGTTCAAGGCCAGCCTCAGCAACTTAGCCAGACCCTCAGCAATTTAGTGAGAGCCTGTTTCAAAATAAAAGGGGCTGAGGGTATAGCTCAGAGGAAGAATGCCCCTGGGTTCAATTCGCCAGTACCAATCATAGTCATAATCATAATCATAATCATAATCATAAATTATTAGGCAACTGTTAAAAATTGCCTCCTGAAGGAAAAATAAGAGACTTCTAAACCAGTTACATTTGATCTTTGCAATAAACTCATCTGAAAAATCTGTAGACACAGACTTTTAACCAGACTCTCAAAGTGAGATGAACAGGTCTGACCTATATACATCCATGTTGTCAAAGGTGTGTGTATATATATACATATACACTCTTTTATTCATACATGAAAGGAATATGCCTCATAGAATCTATGTACCTGGATACAGCACATTGAAGAGAAAGCAGACACACTTTGGAGAAATGCATTTATTACCTTTGGGAGGCTGAGCTGAAGTGCAACTGAGTGACTAGTATTTTGACATTTATCTGTTTTCCTGATGCTTATGGGCTCCATATAAAACCAGTCTAATGACCTTCCCTCCAAGCCTGAACAATCTGCTGATAGAGTAGCAGGTTTCCGTGGGCCTTGTGTGTGTGCCTTTAATTTCATTTCTGGATTACAGGAAGTACAAAGACATTAATTCTGAGTCCATCAAAGAAAGAACTCTGTAATTGCAATTTGGCAGCAAATATGCTTCTGCTGTGTGCACTGTGAAAGCCAATGATGCTTAATCCTGCACATTTATCTGAACCCGAGAGCAGACACGAAATAATGACAACTGGATTAGGCAAGAAAATTCTTGTATTTGGTCACTGCAGACTGGGCCTGCTGTGATTCATACATGGAGGTGCCAGATCTCAGCCAAGAAGTCTAGACCTGCAGGCTCACTATGGTAGCAACCTGCCACACGTGGCTAGCCCAAACAGACATGTGACAGATAGAAAACACACGCCGAATTTTTGTTTGTTTTTCATGCCTGGGACCAAATCCAGGGCCTTACACATGCTAGGATAACACTCTACCATTGAGCTATATCCCCAACCTCATACATTACATTTTGAAGATAGTATGTAAAAAGGAATATAAAATATCTTATTTTGCTTTGAGTACATGTTAAAGTAATAATATTTTGGCTTTGGAATGTAGTTCAGTGGTAGAGCACTTGCCTAGCATGCATGAGGCCCAGTTTCCATCCCCAGCACAAAAGAAAAGAAAAAGAAAGAAATGAGATTTTAGTGTGTTATACTTTTTTTTTTTTTTTTTTGCGGTACTGGGGATTGAACCCAGGGGCGTTCTACCTCCGTGCTACACTCCCAGCCCTATTTTTTTATACTTTATTTTGAAACTGGGTCTCACGAAGTTGCGGAGGGCCTCACTAGGTAGAGAGAGAGAGAGAGAGAGAGAGAGACAGGGAGGGAGAGAGAGAGAGAGAGAGAGAGCGCGCAAGCTGAGGCTGGCCACGAACCCAGATCCTCCGGTCTCCGCCTCCTAAAGTACTGGGATTACAAGCGTGCACCACCACACCTGGCTTAGTGTGTTATACTTAATAAGATATATCATTAAAATTAATCTCATTTCTTTCTTTTTCTTTTTTCTTTGTCTTTTTTGGTGCTAGGAATTGAACCCAGGGGTATTCTACCCACAAGTTACACCCCCAGTCCTTCTTTTTTATTGTTTGCTTGTGAAACAGGGTCTTGCCAGGCTGCTGAGAGCCTCACTAAATTTCTGAGACTGGTCTCAAACCTATGATCCTCCTGTTTCAGCCTCCCAAGTACTGGGATTATAGGCATGTGCCCCCACTCCCATCCCCCAGCCCTTTTTCAAATTTTTATTTTGAGACAGGGGCTCACTAAGTTGCCCAGGCTGGCCTTGAACCTGCAGTTCTCCTGTCTCAGCCTCCCAAGTACTGGGATTATAGCTAAAATTAATCTCACCTGTTTCTTTGTACTTCTTTAATGTATCTGCCAGAAAATTTAAACTGACATGTGTGGCTTACACTGTATTTCTTTTGGACAGAGCTGAGCTACAGTCAGAGGCTGATAGGCAAGGGACATCTCTTGGTTTGCTCCTTGGAGCACAATGATTCCTCATTTCCAGGTGACTGCTTCTGTTCTGATTCCAGGGTTGACTGGCCTCCTAGTTGCCATGGTGCAGGTTTCTGACCCGGGAATGGACAAGTGACTCAAGCCTGTCAATCAGATGCTTCCCTGGGAATTTGCAGTAGAACCGGGGGCTGGAGCTGCCAGTGCAAATCGGAGCGCTCTAGGTGGTTGTTGTTTTCAGCCTCATGGCTCAGAAAAGCAGATGGAACTGATCTACAAAGAGAAAAATAAGAATGAAGCATGTACAGAGGTTTAGAGAGGCAGAGATGAAAGATGGGGAGTCCTGATTGTGTTGGAGTCTCTGGTTGCAATATGTATTTGGCCCAGCTAAATTCTCATTCTTTGATTTTGTGATATACTCTGGATCCTTATTATAAATGTCAACTTTTTTTCCACTCCATGTAATTCAAAAGGGGTGCTGGCTAATTTGAGAGTAATTTGTACTTTAAATCTCCTTATCTTTTTTGTGTGTGGTCCTGGGGATTGAACCCAGGGACATTCCACCTCTGAGCTACACCCCCCCCCCAGCTCTATTTTATTCTGAAACAGGGTCTCACTAATGGCGGAGGACCTGGCTAAGTTGCTGAGGCTGGCCATGAACCTGCCATCCTCCTGTCTCCGCCTCCCAAGTACTGGGATTACAGGCATGCGCCACCATGGCCTGCTGATGTAATCACTTCTTGGTCACTTCCTGTTAGTAACATTTATCACAGATTGAGCATTTACTGTGTGTGATTTTTCTTTATATACCTTACCTTATCTTTAAAATGGCTTTATATTTTTATAAATATTTTTCTAATCATTGTATAAGCAAAACAAACACAAGCAATATGGAAACAAACTAAGAAAAATAAATAAAAAATTTCAGAACTCTCACCACCTGGAAAAAAACAAGATTAACTTTTTGATAAAAATCTTTCCAAACATCTCTTTATAGATAAACACATAGATACATGTTTAAATACATAAGTGGAACTAGGCATGGTGGTGTGTACCTGTAATTCAAGTATTTGGGAAGCTGAGACAGGAGGATCACAGGTTTGAGCCTCAGCAATATAGCAAGACTCTCAACAACTTAGTGAGACCCTGTTTCAAAACAAAAAACAAAAATGTCTGGGCTGGGTATGGTGGCGCATGCTTGTAATCCCAGTACTTGGGAGGCTGAGACAGGAGGATCGCAGGTTCAAAGCCAGCCTCAGCAACTTAGTGAGGCTCTCTGCAACTTAGTGAGACCTTGTTTCCAAAATAAAATAAAATAAAATAGGTCTTGGGGTATAGTCCGGAGGTAGAAGACCCCTGGGTTCCATCCCCAGTACCACAAAAACAAAACAAAACAAAACAAAAATGTCTGGGAGTGTAACTCACAGGTAGAATGCCCCTGGGTTCAATAACCAGTACCATAAAATAAATGAGTAAATAAATATATATATATATTATATATATGGAGCATACCATATATGTGTGTGTATATGTGTGTGTGTGTGTATATATATATATATATATATACCCAGGGGCATTCTACCTCCGAGCTACATTACCAGCACTATTTTTTATTCTTTATTTTTGAAATGGGGTCTCACTAAGTTGCAGAGGGCCTCACTAAGTAGCTGGGGCTGGCCGTGAACCTGTAACCCTCCTGTCTCAGCCTCCCAAGTACTGGGTTTACAAGCATGCGCCACCACACCCGGTTAAAAAAAAACTTAAAAAATAGTGGTGCATGTCTATAATGCCAGTACTTGGGAAGCTAAGACAGGAGGATCACAGGTTCAAGGCCGGCCTCAGAAACATAGCAAAGACTCTTAGCAACATATTGAGACCCTGTTTCAAAACAAAAATAAAAAAGGGCTAAGGGTGTAGCTTAGTGGTATAATGCCCTTGGTTCAATTCCCGGTACCACACACACACACACACACACACACACACACACACAACTGTGTTTTTAAGCCAGGTGTGGTGGTGCATGCCTGTAATCCCAGTAGCTAGGAGACTGAGACAGGAAGATTTCAGGGAACAGTTTCAGCAACTTAGTGAGGCCTTCAGCAAACTGGAGAGAATCTGCTTCAAGACAAAAAATAAAATAAGGCCAGTGGTGTAGCTCAGAGGTCAATTCCTAGGTTCAATCCCTGGGTTCAATCCCTAGTACCACCACCACCAAAAAAACAAAAACAACGATAAAAGAGATGTTTTTTAGAGATACTTTCTTTCTCTTTGGAAGAACCAGGAACCCTCTTGCCTTATACACTTGAGAAATTCACAAAACAGCACTGCAAGTATAGGACTCCATATGATACAGAGGCTCTGAGCAAAAATGTAAGTACATCCGGTTTGGCGACTGACTTCTCTTTTCCAATACTATAATAAATCAGGGCAGGGCGTGGTGGTGCATGCCTGTAATCCCAGTACTTGGGAAGCTGGGACAGGAGGATTGCAGGTTCAAGGCTAGCCTCAGCAATTTTGTGAGGCCCTCAGTAACTTAGTGAGACCTTGTTTCAAAATAAAATAGGGCTGGGGGTATAGCTCAGAGGTAGAATGCCCCTGGGTTTAATCCCCAGTACCAAAAAAAAAAAAAAAAAATCAGGTAGGACTGCCAAACAGTGGATTAAGTTCTCCTGGTGGTAGCTGCCTCGAGTGCTGTGCTCAGAACTCAGAAGCCACCTTGGCCTTAGCTGAGATTGCTGAGCCGACTGCCGTGGGTGGGACAGCGGGATGGAGCGAGTAGATTTCCCTGGACTGGAGAGCAAGCTCAGTGTGGGTGGGAGCAGCCAAAGGACAGTTCTCCCAGTCAGTTATCACCCCCCCCCCCGACGCCATCACATCACACTGCTCCCTACAGTGTTCCAGCATCCCAGAGAGAGAAGCGAAGTCTAAGGGAACCAGGAGGGAACAGGAAACCTAAGGGTGTATGAAACTAGCAATGAACATTGAGAAATGGAAGTCACGGTTCTGCCTGTTCTGGGACAGGGTACAAATCATAGTCGTTCCAAAGAGTAGATGCTAAAAAAACAGAAAAACTGGGTACCAACTCATTGAAAGGACCGCTCCACCCTTTTAGGTGGTCCCAGTAATGTGCTCCTGTGGTTGAGGAGACAGAGTGAGACACTATCTCCTGCTAGCCTGGCTTGGTCATTTAACCTTTAGCATCTCATGGTGTTTGGAGGTGCCAGGGAAGGCACCTCTGAGGAAGTGACTTCTGAATTGATTACCAAGTGTTACAAAGGATCCAGCACTGGAAGATCCAAAAATGTCACCTCCAGTGGGGGGTGTCTGTTAGGGCACTATGGGATTTTTCAGACACTTGGAGGCAGAATATGTCATCCTGGCCTGACATGTCTGCGGAGGCTTACCTAACCAGGGGCAAAGAGGCCTTTTTCTGAAAACTTTTTGGACCTCCCTCCAGTTTTTCTTCAAAGGGTCTGACAGAGTTCAAGGCTGTCTGGTGCATAAAGGTGCTTCTTGCATCACCCCCAGTGTCTGCTGTCTGCATCGACTCACTGGACTGTGTGCCTGAAATAGCAGCATTGACCTGGCTGTTTGTTTCTCCTTGAGCTGCAATCAGCTGCAATTACACGGTCCTGAGGGGTCAGGATCCTTAGGAGGAGGGTGAGAGCCTCTGCGGCCACCTTGGGAATATGGGCAAATTATTTGGATTCAGTATTAAAACTTTTTTTTTTTTTACTTCTCACCACAAACTCCAAAGTATGAAATTACCTTCCAAAATTGCAAAATTGAGCCGGGCGTGGTGGCGCACGCTTGTAATCCCAGTACTTTGGGAGGCAGAGACCGGAGGATCCGGGTTCGCGGCCAGCCTCAGCTCGCCCTCGCTCTCTCTCTCTCTCTCTCTCTCTCTCCTTAGTGAGGCCCTCTGCAACTTCGTGAGACCCGGTTTCAAAAATGAAGTATAAAAAAATAGGGCCGGGGGCGTAGCGCAGAGGTAGAACGCCCCTGCGTTCAATCCCCGGTACCGCAAAAAAAAAAAAAAAAAAAAAAACAAAATTGCAAAATTGGCTGATGAGGTAGACATAAAGAAAAACAAACATTTGGTTCTTTCTCTCTTTCTTTCTCTGTACTAGAGATAGAACCCAGGGGCACTTTACCACTGAGCTACACCTCCAGCCCGTTTTATTTTATTTTATCTATATATATTTTTTTTGGTACTGGGGATTGAACCCAAAGGGTTCTACCTCTGAGCTACACCTCCAGCCCTATTTTTTATTCTTTTATTTTGAAACAGGGTCTCACTAAGTTGCAGAGAGCCTCACTAAGTAGCTGAGGCTGGTCGCGAACCTGTGATCCTCCTGTCTCAGCCTCCCAAGTACTAGGATTACAAGCGTGTACCACCACTCCTGGCTCCTTTTTATTTTTTATTTTGAGATAAGGTCTGGCTAAATTGCTGAGACTGGCCTTGAACCTGTGATCCTCCTGTCTCAGCCTCCCAAGCACTAGGATTACAGGCATGCACCTCATACTGCATGAGCCCATATGCTGGCTCTGGGAGGGGTGAACTACCCCTTCCTTGATGTGACTGATAACATCTCACACCTAGGCCCCTGCTGCTGCTGGTCAAATTTACAAAAAAACTTCTGCCCTGGGTAGATAATGTTTAAATGTTTCTTGTAAAGGCCTGTAAGATAATTCTATTGTCTAATGTTGTTTGTTCTCTTACAAACTGAAAGCTAATTCTGGGATTCTAAAGCCCTGTATTTTAATCCCTTGCTGGCAAAAAGGAAAAAACAAGAGTCGTCTTACACAAGCACCTAATTGCATTATGACCATCTTCTTTATGTGAAGATACTCTGCAAAAAAGGAGGGTCATTAGAGAGAAAATGTCCTTTATGCTTCAAGTAAAGGGAAATGGTTAGAAAGACCATGACTTGTCCTGGCAGATGGAACAACCTGTAGAGGTAAAGCCTCATCAAGTCCTTAAAAATAACCCTGAGGAGACTTGTTTTAATATTACTGATAATTCAAAACAGATAACTGGTTTAATATCTGACATGCAAAAACAACTAGACAATATTCACCAATCAAAAGGAATCTTTGGATATGGTTCCTCCTGGATAGCATGGTTCCTACCTTTTCTAACTCTTTTGCTCATTTTCCTCCTCATCCTACTCTTTGGTCCATTCATAATCAACCTGATTATGTCACAAATTAAAAAAATCACTAACCGCTCTGTCAATGAGCTTCTTCTCTTGCAGACTAGAGGTTTCCTCCTCCCAAACACAGAGGACCTCTAAGATCCTCACAGTGCCTGCAACACAGCTTCTAGCCCTAGGTCTACCTTTGTCCCATAGAAATGTAGGAAGTAGCTAGAATGAAAACAGCAACCCGTTTCCAAATATAAATATTATAAAACTTCTGGAATGTGGGCACGGTGAGGTCTGGCCATGAGGTCTTGCTGGAGAAGGACTGAAAACAAAGGGACCCAAGAAATAGCGCAAAAGAAAGAAAAATGCCTCCTGACCATTAACCTGCCCTGAGATGACCTAGTCACTATCCCATCAACCAGTGGCATACACGACTACTCCTGTACACCCCCCTTCCTGGCCCCATAAAAATCCCCTAGTCTGTAAGGAAGGGGGCTTCTGACTCTCATGGACTCTCTCTCCTGGCCAGTCCCCCCCTCCCAGGCTTTACCCCAAATAAAACCTGTTCTGGTCTGTCGAGCCATGTTTCCTTTGTCCCCATATTTCCCAACACTCACTACTTGATAAAGTTGTCCTTGAATTGGCAATGCTCCTGTCTCACCCTCCCAAGTACTGGGATTACAGGTATGCACCACCTCGCTTGGCTCTGGCTTCTTTTGGTGGTACTGGGGATTGAACCCAGGGGCATTCTACCTTTGAGGTACACCCCCCAGCCCTATTTTATCTTATTTTATTCTATTTTTTTGAAACAGGGTCTTGCTAAGTTGTTAAGAGCCTCGTTAAATTGCTGAGGTTGTCCATGAACCAGCAATCCTTCTGTCTCTTTCCCAGTCAGTCCCTCCCTGCCCAGGCTTTACCCCAAATAAATCCTGTTCTGGTCTGTTGAGCCGTGTTTCCTTTGTCCTCATATTTCCCAACACTCACTACTTGATGAGGCTGTCCTCGAATCTGCAATTCTCCTGTTTTAGCCTCCCAAGTACTGGGATTACAGGCGTGCACCACCTTGCTCGGCTCTAGCATCTTTTTTTTGTGTGGTACTGAGGATTGAACCCAAGGACATTCTACCTTTGAGGTGTACCCCCAGGCCTATTTTATTCTATTTTTTTTCAAACAGGGTCTTGCTAAGTTGCTAAGGGCCTTGCTAAATTGCTGAAGTTGGCCATGAACCAGCAATCCTCCTGTCTCAGCTTCCCAAGTACTGGGATTACAGGTATACATCACCACGCCCAGCTTAGTTTTCTTATTGGTGGCTTAAATAGCATAGACAGCCAGGTGTGGTGACGCACACTTATAATCCCAGTACTCGGAAGGCTGAGACAGGAGGATCACAGGTTTGCAGACACCCTCAGCAACTTAGTGAGACCCTGTTTCCAAATAAAAAAATAAAATAGGACTGGGGGGGTAGCTCAGAGGTAGAATACTCCTGGGTTTCATCTCCAGTACCAGAATAAATAAATAAATAAATAAATAAATAAATAAATAGCATAGACTGACAGGATTAAGGCTGTCACAAATAAAATTATATTTGGCTTTAAAGAAACAGGTGGTAGCTGGGCGCAGTGGTGTGCATCTGCAATCCCAGTGCTTGGGAGGCTGAGACAGGAGGATTGTCGGTTGAAGGCCAGTCTCAGCAACTTGCAAGACCCTCAGCAACTTAGTGAGACCTTTCAAAAATATAATAAAATAAAAAAGGCTGGGGGTGTAGCTCAGAGGTAGAATGCCCCTGGGTTCAATCCCCAGTTAACCCCCCCAAAAAAAAAGAGACAAGGTGGTGAGAAAATATGCTTTTTTCTTCTTTTGGATTGAACCCAGGGGCATTTTACCTCCGAGTTATACCCCCATCCCATTTTATTTTTTATTTGGAAATAGGGTCTCACGAAGTTGCTGAGAACCTCATAAAGTTGGTAAGGCTGTCTTTGTAGCTGTGATCCTCCTGTCTCAGCCTCCCAAGTACTGGAATTACAGGCGTGTACCACCACACCCAGCTCACAAATATACTCTTTAATAATCCTGAAAAGATGGTTCACAAGACTGGTATTTGAACAAAGTATGTAACTATATGCAAAAAGATAATACTTCTTTTTTTCTTGTTTTCATTGCTGGGGATTGAAGCCAGTGCCTTGCACATGTTAGGCAGGTGCTCTAAAGAAGTGTGTAGTTGGCAGGGGGAAGGAGCCGGAGGAAAGCCACCAAGTGTATGTCACCATCACTATGAATTACATCATGATGTAAGATTATAATGCACCAATAATAGTATAAAAATGAAAAGAGAAAAAAAGAAGTGTATAGTCCACGCAAAAGCTCAGACAACATTCATAGCAGCATTATGCATAACAGACCCAAAGTGGAAGTGAGCCGGTCGTGGTGACGTGTGCCTATAGTCCCAGTACTTGGGAGGCTGAGAAAGGCTGAGACAAGTTCAAAGCTAGCATGGGCAACTCAGTGATACTGTCTCAAAATAAAAAATAAAAAGGGCTGGGGGGTATAACTCAGTGGTGAACTACCTCTGGGTTTAATTCCCAGTACCACAAAGGAAAAAAAAAAGAGAGAAAATGACCAAAATGTCTATTAACCAATGAACGGATATACAAAGTATGGTATATCCATACCATGGAATATTTGACAATAAAAGGAATTGAAATACAGATACATGCTATAATATAGATGAATTTTGAAAACATTGTGCTAAGTAAAAAAAGCCAGTCACAAAAGGTCACAGATCATATGTTTCCATTTACATGAAATGTTCAGAACCCAGAACAGGCAAATCCATAGAGAGAGAAAATTGATTAGTGGTTGCAGGGGCTGGAGGGGAGGAGTGAGGGATGTGTGCTTGGAGTGTGTGGTTTCTTTCTGGGTGATGAAAGTGTTTTGGAACTAGGGAGAGGAGATGGTTGCACAATATAATGTAGTAAAGGCCACTGACTTGTATGGTTTGGTTTTGTTTGGTTTGGTTCAGTGTGGTCCTGGGGATCGAACCCAGGGGCCTTCTACCTCTGAGCTACACCCCCAGCCTTTTTTTTTAATTTTGATATAAGATCTTGGTAAGTTGCTGAGGGTCTCACTAAATTACTGAGGCTGCCCTTGAATCTGGGATCTTCCTATCTCAGCCTCCCAAGTACTGGGATTACAGGTGTGCTGAGTACCAAGTACTGGGATTATAGGTGTTCTGAGCTATGATTATGTATAGCCATAGTCAGCTGTACATGCCCAGCTGACTTGTATGTTTTATTTTAATTTTATTATTATTATTTTTGGGGGGGTACTAGGATTGAACCCAGGGGCATTCTACTTCTGAGCTATACCTTCCAGCCCTTTTTTTGTTTGTTTTTAAAACAGGGTCTTCTAGGTTGCTGAGGGTCTTGCTAAGTTGCTGAGGCTGGTTTCGAACCTTTAATCCTCCTGACTCAGCCTCCCAAGTACTGGGATTACAGGCGTGTGCCACCATGCCCAGCCCTAACAAGACAACCTTTGTTCACCCTTCATCTAACCTCTCCTCACCCTTCTATAACTTGTATCTCCCCCTTCCTACCCCTGCCTGAAGCCCCAGACCTCTATTCCTTTCTGTAGCTCAGGATGCTATATAAACTCCAATCATCTGACTTTCTCTGAGTCTCATATTTTAGGGAACTCCCATATGTATGTATGTAATTAAAATGTTTTTTTCCCTCCTGCTAATTTGCATTATGTCCATTTAATTGGTTTCCCAAACAAAGAACCTAGTAAGGAAGGGGGCCAAGGGTATAGCTCAGAGGCAGAGTATGTGCTTAACATGTACAACCGCCCCCCTCTGGGGTTCAATCCCCAGTACCAAACAAACAACCTACGAAGATAGAGGGAAGCCATTTTTCTCTCCCGTATAGCAGGAACAAGAAACAACTGATTTATTTTGTGGGGTTTTTTTTTTTTTTTTTTTGCGGTACTGGGGATTGGACCCAGGGGCATTCTACCTCCGAGCTACACCCCCAGCCCTATTTTTTATTCTTTATTTTGAAACAGGGTCTTACTAAGTTGCAGAGGGCCTCACTAAGTAGCTGAAGCTGGCCATGAACCTGCAATCCTCCTGTCTCAGCCTCCCAAGTACTAGGATTACAAGCGTGCGCCACCACGCCCAGCTACAACTGAGTTATTTTAAAAATATTTTCCTTGTAGTAGTGTAATCTTCTTGGCTTCATAGCGTTTAATTATCATCTCTCTCCTGATTTCCTGGAAGATCAGATCTTACAAGCAAACAACTTAGGTTTTGGTTTTGCCATGTGAAACTTCAGCATGAGTGATTCCAGTCTTTTCTATGTAAGTTCTAAAATTGATCATGGTGAATATTGCACAGTGGTAAATAGATTCAAAGTCATTGAATTGAACATTGTATGTATGTATGTATGTGGTACTGGAGATTGAACCCAGGGGCATTCTACCTCCGAGCTACACCCCCAGTCCTATTTTATTTTTATTTTGAAACAGGGTCTCACTAGGTTGATGAGTCTCACTACTTGCTGAGGTTGTCTTTGAACCTTTGATCCTCCTTCTTTGCCTCCCAAGTACTGGGATTACAGGTGTGTGCCCACACGCCTGGCTTAATTAATCAATTAACTAATTAATTAATTAATTTAGTGGTGCTGAGGATTGAACCCAGGAGCATTTTACCTCTGAGCTATACCCCAATCCTTTTTTATTTCATATTTTGAAACAAGGTCTCACTAAGTTGCTGAGGCTGTCCATGTACCTGCAATCCTCCTGTCTCAGCCTTCCAAGTACTGGGATTACAAGCATGCACCACCATGCCCAGCTACGAATTGAACATTTTAAATGAATGAATTCCAGGATATGGGAATTTGGGAACTATATGTTAATAAAGCTGTTACAATAAAAAGAATATGTAAGTATTTAAGCTTTTAAAAATTGAGCCAGGGCCGGGCGTGGTGGCGCACGCTTGTAATCCCAGTACTTTGGGAGGCAGAGACCAGAGGATCCTGGTTCATGGCCAGCCTCAGCTCTCTCTCTCTCTCTCTCTCTCTCTCTCTCTCTCTCTACCTAGTGAGGCCCTCCTCAACTTTGTGAGACCCGGTTTCAAAATAAAGCATAAAAAAATAGGGCCGGGGGTGTAGCACGGAGGTAGAATGCCCCTGGGTTCTATCCATGGTACCGCAAAAAAAAAAAAAAAAATAAATAAATAAATAAAATTGAGCCAGGCGTGGTTGTGCACACCTGTAATCCCAGTATTTGGGAGGTTGAAACAGGAGGATTGCAGGTTCAAGACCAGCCTCGAAAACTTAGACCCTCAGCAACTAGTGAGACCGTGTTCAAAAATAAAAAATAAAATAGGGCTGCGGGTGTAGCTCAGAGGTAAAATGCCTGTGGGTTAAATTCCTAGTACAAAAAAAAAAAATTAAACTGGGCTGGGGGTGTAGCTTAGTGATGCAGTGCTTGCCTAGTACATGCAAGGCCCCAGGTTAGATCCCCAGCACCACACACACCAAGACACAAGTATGTATACACATAAAAAGTGCCTAGAGCACACCTGTAATCCCAGTACTTGGGAGGCTGAGGCAGGAGGACTGCAGGTTTGCAGCCAGCCTCAGCAACTTAGCAAGGACCTATGCTACGTAGTGAGAACCTGTCTCAAAATAAAAAATATTAAGCTGGGTATGGTGGCACACACCTGTAATCCCAGTACTTGGGACACTGGGACAGGAGGATTGACGGTTTGAAGCCAGCCTCAGCAATTTAGTGAGACTCTCAGCAACTTAGTGAAACCCTGTTTCCAGATGAAAAATAAAATAGGGTTACCTCAAAATAAAAAAAAAAGGGGGTTGAGGTATAGCTCAGAGGTAAAATGCCCCTGAGTTCAATCCCAGTACCAAAAAAAAAAAAAAAAGTCCCTGGAGGTAAATGAGCCAAAGGTGTTTGTGTATGTGTGTGCGCGGTACTGGGTCGAACCCAGGGGTGCTCTATCACTCAGTTACACTCCTAGCCCTTTTTATTTTGTATTTTTAAACAAGGCATGGCTAAATTGCCCAGGCTGGCCTCAAACCTGCAATTCTCCTGTCTCAGCCTCCCATGTATTGGGATTATAGGCATGTGCCACTGTGCCTGGCTAAGTCGTGTGTGTGTGTGTGTGTGTGTGTGTGTGTGTGTGTGTACATATATTGAACCCAGGAGCATTCTACCTCTGTCTGAGCTACATCCCCAACTCTTTTTATTTATTTGTTTTTTTGTTTTGAAGTAGGGTCTCACTAGGTTGCTGAGAGTCTTGCTACCTGTTGAGGCTGGTCTCAAACCTACAAGCGTCCTGTCATGGGGAGACATGCTAATTCTGAGGGGTCCTTGGCTTCCATGATGAATAAGAATTTCAACACGTGCCATCAGAAAAAGGCAAAGGTTTAATTAACATAGGAAAAAGTGGGGATACAGGTTGGGGTCATCTAAGAAAGGTGGGGATACAGATTGGGGATCATGTAAGAAAGGTGAGGATACAGGTTGGGGGTCATCTCAAGAAAGGGAAAGCGAGTCTCCCTGCATCCATCCAAGCGAGCAAGAGAGCATCTGCGTGCTTTCGCAGTTCTTTTATAGGAGGGGGTAGGTAGGGTCGCACAGTGGAGGGCAGGACTTCCTCTTAGTCCTCAGTTTCCCTGGCAACAGATAGGCAGTGGGGTCTGACCTTTGTCCTCCTCACCCACCCTACTTACATTAAGCATCTCAGGTGTGGAGAGGAACCATTGTGATTAAGAGTGTGGACTCATTAAGGCTTCTGCCTGACTGAACACACCCTGTAGGGTGGAGTTAAGATTATGAACTTTCAAAATTTTAAATCTCTATTTTCCCAATGTCTCCTTTCTGCCTAATATTTCTATCTTTTCTATTCTACCTCATCACTCCTGTCTCAGCCTCCCAAATTCTGGGATTACAGGCATGGGCTACCATGCTGGGCTTAAGGTGTTTATATTTTAATAATGGAATTTAAGGTCAACTTTATTTTCTTTGTTTATTACAACCAGCTCTGCTTCCTAATTTTTCTACAATCAATATTGAATACTTTCAGGATCACTGCTAGCTCATATAGAGAGCATGTGCAGATTAGGAAAGGTGCTTCTTCTTAGGGGAGGTGGCACTCTGTCATGGTGAAAGGTTTAGTCACTGGAGTGCAAGCTGGAACTGGTTTCCCATGGTCCCCTTCAGGCGGGTACCTTTGCACCTGAATAGCATGCACAACTGATCATGGTGGCCCTGAAGCTTATGTAATAAGTATTTAAAATGGAAGAAGACAAAATTAAGGGAAAACATACAAAAACAATATAAATAAAAGTAAATTTTAAAACAATGGTATAAAAAATTAATATGCCTGATCCCCCACACATACCAGTCCCTATGGGGATTCTACCTCTGAGGTACACCCCCTAACTTTTTGTTGTGTGTGTGTGGTGCTGGGGATTGAACCCACAGGCATTCTACACCTCAAAGCTGCACCCTCGGCTCTATTTTATTTTTTATTTTGAAAGAGAGTGTTGCTAAGTTGTTAAGGGCCTCGCTAAATTGCTAAGGAAGGCTTTGAACCTACACAATCCTCCTGTCTCAGACTCCCACACCCGGCTACCCCAGCCCTTTTTAATTTTATTTTGAGACAGGGTCTTGCTAAGTTGCCAAGGCTGGCCTTGGACTTTTGATCCTCCTGCCTCAGCCTCCTGAGTAGCTGGGATTATAGGTGTGCGCTACCACACCCAGCTAGAAGTATTGCCTTTTAAAGCATCCACAGAGGGGAGTTACTCTCCTTCCTGGATTCTGACAGGTCGTGGCAGGCCACTGAGCTCCTTCTTCCTTTCTTCTATTTTTGTCTATTCATGCTACCCAAATGTGACCAATTCTACAGGCTCCAGCTAAAATTGCTCTCCCCTGTGGTTTCTATGGCAGCTACATCAGCACATACAGCCATTTCTTCCTTTCCTGAATTTCTGTTGAACTTGTTCAAAAATACATGGATGGACCAAAAAGGCAGCTAGGTTGATTATATTTTACCTGCCAACTCCAAATAACTGTTAGTGACTACTCACAGCAAGGGGTTAGGGAGGATTCTTGGCTTCAGCTGACCTCAATGGGAATGTCATGGTGTATTACTGATGTCTGTCATGGACATGGGAACTGGGAATCACGTGTTCTTTCTCTGCCAGGTTTGGGCATTAAGCTTTTCTCTATCCAGTTGGTCATGGTGGCGTACACCTGTAATCTCAGTGCTCGGGAGGCCGAGAGAGGAAGATCCCAGGAATGAGGCCAGCCTCAACAACTTAGCAAGACCCTCAACGACTCAGTGAGGCGCTGTTTCAAAATAAAAAATGAAAAGGGCTGGGGGTGTAGCTCAGAGGTAGAATGCCCCTGGGTTCAATTCCCTTTACCAAAAAAAAAAAAAAAAAAAGAGAGAGAGAGAGAGAGAGAAAAGATTTCCTTTTCACACTTGTGTGATAATAAGCTCAGAAAGCACAGGCAGCACCTCTTACAAGTCTTGTTCTTCCTTCATTTGTTTGCTTTTTTTTTTTTTTACCAATCAAGCAAGAAGCATTGATCTTGTTCTTAATGATATGTGTTACTGCTTGTATGTTCCTTTATAATCTAGCATGGATCTAGGCATAAGAGTACTCAATAAATACTGTGATGACATTATACAAAAACTATAAATAGTATGATGATCTGTTGAAAACAGTACTTTTCAAGAGCCTGATGGTTCCCAGAAACAGAAAATACTCCCAAAGTGACCTCTGGTTTATAGTCAGGGGCAACATGGGTGGCAGGGAATAGATGCAGTAGAAATAGGTGCATTTTTTCTGTTTGTATTTAAACAAAACCTGCTTCTTTTCAAGCTACACTCATTGTATCTGGACAGAAAATGAAGTGTTGTTGTTTTTTTTGTGTGTGTGGATTGAACCCAGGGGCATTCTACTTCTGAGCTATACCCCCAGCCCTATTTTTGTTTTGAAACAGGGTCTCACTAGATTGATGAGAGTCTTGCTACTTACTGAGGCTGTCCTCAAACCTGCAATCCTCCTGTCTCAGCCTCCCAAGCACTGGGATTACAGGTGTGCGTTACTATGTCTGGCTGAAAATGAAGTTTTTAAATGGAGAAAGCTGCCTGTGGAGTAAGAACTAAATACCTACTGTGAATGCTTGAGTACGGGAGCTGAAAACATATCTGATATGACAAGGTTCCATGGACTCAAGTGTCATGGCTCTGGCAAGAAGCCAGCAGACACGCCTTTGTATTAAGACTAACTCCAGGCTAACAGAGCTTATAGAATACGTTCCGAGGTCCTCCCTTGATAGAACAGAGTTCTTTCCCCATCTCCCAGATTCTGTTGGCTTGCTTGAAACTCAGTTTTAGCTGGAAGGAATCAAGCCTTAGGCCTGCTTTCTGTAGTAGTTTTGTTCTCATCCCAACACACAAGGAGTTACCACAGAAGGCCTGGGCCAAGAAAACTCCCTGGGTTTTGTGGCTGGAAAATCTGTGTCACTAGAGATATCACTAGTGAAGTCCCTTTCCACCCACTGAGATTTTGAAAAGGCAGGAAATTTGTACAGAGGCACATGATAGTTCTTGGTATTTGTAGTTTACAAAGTGCTTTTTTTTTTTCCTTTTGACACTGGGGATTGAACCCAGGGACATTCTACCTTCGAGCTACACACCCAGCCCTATTTTATTTTTATTTGGAAACGAGGTCTCACTAAGTTGCTGAGAGCCTTGCTAAGTCGCTGAGGCTGGCTTTGAACCTGTGATCCTCCTGTCTCAGCCTCCCAAGTACTGGGATTACAGGCATGTGTCACCATGCCCATCTTTACAAGTGCTTTTACATACATTGTCCCATTTAGTTGATCTTCAGGAGGCAAAAGGCCAGACACCCAAGCACTTCTCCTTGAAGTCGTCTTGATTTTTACCAAAGTTCCTAGGAAAGGTCTTTCTCTGCCTAGCAAGAGACATTCTTCTCCCTTCTCAAGAAAGAAACCCAGTCTCCAGTTGGAGGGAGGTACACCCCCTGGGCTGGGAAGACACACACACACACACGCATGTGCTCACACACATGTATGGCAGCACAGGCTGTGTTTTGGAAGAGAGAAGGAAGTGACATTTTTAGGTTACAAGCCTCTTCTGGGAGAGCTGGGGACAGACCTATTTTTAGATGTGTTCTCTGATCCTCTTGAAGAATTCAAAAGGTAACCAAGCACCTGGCAGATATCCTGAGGAGAAAGTTGTTGAAGGCCAGGCGGCTTCTGCCTATTCTGAGTCACGTTTGACTTCACCAATCTGATGCAGAGAGAGCACGGCACATTTTTTTTAAAATCATAGTTTGATTGTACCAGCACACCTGAGGATGGCATGAATCCTCAAATCATGAAAGGCTCAGGCACAAACTAGCAGAGAACAGGAGGCCACAGTGATGTTTATTAATCCTAATCCACTTCCTGGGGGTGTGGTCCTGGGCATAAGACTTAACCTCTCTGTTTCCTCATCTATAAAATGAAATCTCAAACCAA
Source organism: Glis glis (assembly GCA_004027185.1). NCBI lineage: Eukaryota > Metazoa > Chordata > Mammalia > Rodentia > Gliridae > Glis > Glis glis. Next base: position 26,999 of record PVJS01001567.1, read on the forward strand.
ATGACTTCTGAAGTTCTTTTAGCCCTAATCTTCAAACACACACACACACACACACACACACACACACACACACTCACACAAAATAATTAACCTCCATATTACCTGTTCGCTTATCCATATAATGAAATAGACATAAACTCTATCTTAAGTATTTATTGTGAGTGGTGATAAAGATAGTGAGTGTAAATCACCCAGCACAGTCCCTGGCATAAAGTGCTCCATAAGTGTGTCATTAAAGAAGTGTTCTTGGGGCCAGTGACATCAGAGGTACCTTTGTTGGGACATTGGATGATTTAAAAAATGTGCCTTAAAACTTTATAGAATACTTAGTGGGAATAGAGGCTGGTTTTCCAGGTGAGCTGTCAACTAGTATCTTAACCACACTTGCTTATGGAGTGCTGCTGGCTTACCAGGTAAAGGAGAAGCAAAGCAAGAGGGGGCTTTGTGTTTCAAGAGCCAACGACACTGCTTCCACTCAGCCACCAGGCAGGTGCCTATTATATCATTTGGAGATGAAATCTGAGGTTTTGTGACCTGTTTAGTCATCATCAACTCTGGAAAGGCCTCACTGCCCAGGGTTCCATCCCACCTTGTGCCACCACCTGTGTTAGTCAGCTTTCCGATACTGTAATAAATACCCGAGATCATCATCAACTTGTATAAAGGAAAGGTTTAGTTTGGCTCACAGTTTTAGAGGTTTCAGTCCATGATCTGTTGGCCCATTGAGTTTGGTCCTGTGGTGAGACAGCATACTGTGGAGCAGCAAAACTGTTTACCACATGGCTGGGACCTGAAAAAGAGGAAGAGTCTGGGGTCCCACAATTCCCTTGAAAGTATACCTCCAAGGACCTAAAATCTCCCACTAGGCCTCACCCTTTTTCGTTTTTACCTGCAAGAATGTTGCCCAGGCTGGCCTGGAATTCCTGGTCTTAAGCAATCCTCCTGCCTCTGCCTTCAAGTAGCTGGGAGAGTAGATGCATACCTCCGTGCCCAGCTTTTATTTTTAGGCTCCACCTCTTAAAAGTTCCACCACTTCCTAAAAGTGCCACACTGGGAACCCAACGTTTACCACATGAGTTTTGGGAGGACATTTCAGATCCACATTATAACCACCCTATTATGTCCTCACTCACTTCAGAGGAGGAATTTGGCATGAAAAGGTACTGTCCCTGTCTGTAGGCCTGGGTTACTGAACATATTGTGAGAAAGGATAGTCCCTACTCAGGGATAATGTTAAAAAGTGAGGTAGGAAGCCCAATCAGCCTTGACTTTATTGTTAGTTAGGAATTTAGACTTAAGATAGGAAAAGTAAGAATTCCCCAACCCTCCCCCTAGTTGCCGGTGAGCGCGCTAACACTTCCAAAGTTAATGGAGCCTTTTCTTAGGCAACCTAGAGTCCACCCAGGAGCTCTCCCTACTGTAAACAAGAGAGAGCCTCTCAGAGACATTTACAAGATTAGAGAGGGCTGGGGGATGGTATATAAATTAACTGCCTTTCCTGCCTTCTGTGTCTCACTTACGCTAGGTGTAATAAATCTCTGTGCTTATCCCTCCCCTCCCAAAAGTGGGAGACCGAGGGTGTAAGAATCATGTGAGCCCTGTGTTCGAGGCTCAGTTCCGTGGCAATTTGCCGACTGAGTCTTACTGGTAATTAAAGAAGCCTGATCGCCGGGCGTGGTGGTGCACGCTTGTAATCCCAGTACTTGGGAAGCGGAGACCGGAGGATCAGGGTTCGCGGCCAGCCTCAGCTACTTAGTTAGGCCTCCGCAACTTCGTGAGACCCGGTTTCAAAATAAAGTATAAAAAATAGGGCCGGGGGTGTAGCTCAGAGGTAGAACGTCCCTGGGTTCAATCCCCGTACCGCAAAAAAAAAAAAAAAAAAAAAAAGAAGCCTGATCATCTGATTTTGGTCTCTGGAGTTTCCTTGTCTCGGGGACCAGGCTGTGGGACTGGCATCCTACAACAAAATAAGACCTGAGCCGGGTGTGGCGGCATATGCTTGTAATCCCAGTACTTGGGAGGCTGAGACAGGAGATTCACAGGTTCAAGGCCAGCCTTAGCAACTTAGTGAGACCCTGTTTCAAACTTAAAAATAAAAAAGGGCTGGGGGTGTAGCTTGGAGGCACAACCCCCCTGGGTTCAATTCCCAGTACCAAAACAAAACAAAATAAAAAACATCCAGCATTATTTCCGTCCCCTGCATAATCTTATTTGGAGCTGGAGATTGGCTCTTGTACTTTGCCTGAGGCCTGCTCCATAGAGACCTGTAGGAACCAGCATGCATGCCCACAAGCTGCTGCTGAGTTCAAGCCAACATCAGCTTCTTCCAGTGGGGCCCTGTAGGCAACTTCTCTTGTGTGTCATAATTAGCACATATTGCTTCTCCCTTGACACGCCCCAGGCGGTGCAGCGATCCTAGCTCTAGCGTTTCCCTTGTGTAATGTTATTCCTTATGATGCTCCCTAAACACAGTGAGAAAACTGCCATCCTGGGAAATGTGAGAAACCCTTGATCTACCTCATGAATCAGCCTGAAGGCCTAGGGGAGTTATGCACCCTTCTGATTCCCCTGGTTCTGTATTCAGGAGTTTAGTTAACTCAACTGGTGGAAACATTGCATCCAAAGATGAAAAACAGAGACTCGATTTCCTTGTGGATGGACATTTTGCTGTTCCTTATTTCTTGGTCACCCACAATACCTTGTAGGGAAGGAGACAAGTTTCCCTTTACTTTTCTAAGTTCTCTGGCATAGGCCCTTGTAACAAAAGAGTAACAAGAAAACAGGTTTCCTAATACATATATCATTTACACATGGGAGACATCCAGGGGAATGAGTACTTCTCAAAGAGGTGGCTCAAAACTCAGGCTTAAATATCTCTTCAGCTGATGAAAGAGTTGGGGAGGAAAATTATGGGAAACTAACCAGGAAAAGTAGAGAGCAAATATTGCTTGTTAGCAGATTTAAGTTGGTCCCTTCAATGATAGTCTTTTGTGATTTCAAATACCTTTCTCTTCCTGGTATAGAAAAGGAGACATCTTTGTGTGTGTGTGTGTGTGTACGTATGTGTGCTGGGGATTGAACCCAGGGGGGTTCTACCTCCAAGCTACACCCCCGGCCCTTTTTATTTTTTGTTTTGAAACAGGGTCTTCCTAAGTTGCTGAGGGTCTCACCAAGTTGCTGAGGCTGTCTATGAATCTGTACCAAGTACTGGGATTACAGGGGTGAGTCACCTCGCTAACTAGAAATTTCTTTTATAGATGTAAATTTCCCATACAGAAAGGTCACTTCTACTTTGTTTTCATAGCTTCTTCTGTGTCTGCTGTTTCTCAAAATAATCAGTTCAAAATAATTCTCATGGGAAGCTGGGCGATGGTGCACGCTTGTAATCCTAGTACTTGGGAGGCTGAAGCAGGAGGATCACAGGTTCCAGACCAGCCTGAGCAACTTAGACCGTTTCAAAATAAAAAATAAAATGGCTGGGTAATGTATCTCAGTGGTACAGCACCCCTGGGTTCAATCCCCAGTAACACAGGCATGCACGCACATACACACACACACACAGTTCTCATGCAAAAGAAGCATGTTTGGGGTGGTATCATTACACTAGTTAGCTAGAAATGAGCAAGAACGGGAGAAAGGGGGTTGGCTGTAAAGGGATCTCTTGCTGGCACTTGACCCCAAGGCCTCAGAGCCCATCCCGCACCTAGGCCATCTTGTAAGGAGGCAAATCATACAGAGACATAGATCCACCCTCCCCTTGTGCACATGGGGCTAGGGAAGAGATCCATCTGGGATGGTGGGCAGGCTACTCAAAACCCACATTCCACAGGAGGGCCTGCCATCCTCCTCCGCAGGTTAAGGAGCACACAGCCCGTTTTCAGGGTAGCGCACGTGCCCACAAGGTGTCCCAGGGTCAGTTGGCAGCCATAGGACTGCCCTCCGCAAAGGGCGCTGGGAGAAAAGGTGTGGCTGCCTGTCTTGCAAGGTTTTGGGCACCTCTGGACATTCCTCCACTATATACAAAAGCCCCAGAGCCCAGCCTTTCAGGCAGTCTCTTATTGATTTACTTGCCTCTAGCCCTCAAGGTGTATTTTGTTTTGCAACAAACCCCCTTTAAGTGTGATCTGTCTCACTGAAATTCTGTTCTGGCACAGGGGTACTGTCCTAATATCTTTTTTTTTTCTCTTGCAGTACTGGGGATTGAACCCAGGGGCATTCTACCTCTGAGCTACAACCCCCATCCCTATTTTTTATTCTTTATTTTGAAACAGGTTCTCACTAACTTGCGGAGGGCCTCACTAAGTAGCTGAGGCTGACTGTGAACCTACGATCCTCCTATCTCAGCCTCCCAATTACTGGGATTACAAGTGTGCACCCCCATGCCCGGCTCTAATATCTTTATTGTTAACACTTTTTTTTTGGTACTAAGTATTGAACCCAGGAGCCTCTGAGTTATACTCCAGCCCTTTTAAGTTTTGTTTTGAAACAGGGTCTTGATAACTTGCTGAGCTGGCCTCGAACCTGCAATCCTTCTGTCTCAGCCTCTTAAATACAGGTATTACATGCGTGTACCACCGTGCCTGGCTCTAATTGGCCTTCTCTAATCACACAGGGCTACCATACCTGGCTGGAACTGGTCCTTTTATGTCCCATATTTCCTTCCATGCTCAGAGCAGTGCTTGAGTTTTGGAGTCAAACAGATTTGAATTTGCCCTTTGGCCCCTCTACTCCCTAGCCGAGCAAGTGATATAAAAATCCTGAATCTCTTCATCTGCAGAAAGGGTTTGTTATGAGGATTAAATGCCAGTGTGTGACAGAGTCCACGACCAAGGAGGTGTGCCACAACAGCATTCATTGTAAGTGGATAATTTTTTGATCTGTAATATGAAGCTATTACCTTTTGCCCTTAATGAAACTCATGGTAATGTAATGAGAATGAAAAGAAATATTAAGTCAGTAGAAATGGAACTGCATGGTTCAGCTGGGGTCCTGTAAAGATTAGCTGGAGAAATTCAAGGCCTCAAATGAGATGTTAAACCAATGAGGCCTTGAACAAATTTAACAAACACTTCTGGGTTACTTACTGAGCTCAACACTGCCTAGGTCAAGCCTCATGAGAAGGTGAAAGATGGAAGACCACATCTATCCCAGAGATTTTTATCTAAACTTGGGGGAAAAGGCTATACAGAAATGAACTACGCTTTTACTTGCCCATAATGTCTCCTTTCTGTCTTAGGGTGGATGATTCAGAGTCAGCAATTCACATAAAAAATATTGCACATGGAAAGTATTACTGTTATTCTGTGGGGAAATAAGTTTCTAAGTGCAGCAATCTGAAGTTAATAACTTTCTTTGTGGAAACTCTCTTGACAGCATCTAGAGATGAAGCCAGAGTGCAGTTTTTCCAGCCTTGAATTATCCTCCCTGTCTGCTTGCTTTGTACCAGGCACGGATCCTGGGTACAAGAAATTCAGTTTTCCCCTTCAATATACAGTTTGCTTGCCAACTAGAGGCCTCATACAGCAAGGACTCAATTTCTCAATTCTTCCATTTATCCACCCATTGAATCAAGGAGAATAATCTCAATTTACTTATGAAAGCCTTTGGGGAACTCAGAGGAAAAAAAGAAACCAAAGTTTTTACTGTTACCACAAATTTTATTTGTTTATTTATTTTTTTATTTTGGTACTGGGGATTGAACCCAGGGAGGGGCATTCTACCTTTGAGCTACACCCCAGACCCTATTTTTATTATTTTATCTTAATCTTATGTTTATTTTTTGGTGGTACTGGGGTTTGAACCCAGGGGCATTCTACCTCTGTGCTACATCCCCAGCCCTATTTTATTTTTTATTCTTAAAAGAGGGTCTTGCTAGGTTGAGAGTTTCGCTAAATTGCCGAGGCTGTCCTTGAATGAGCACCCTTCCTGTCTCAGTCTCCCAAGTACTGGGATTACAGGCGTCTGCCACTTCACCTGGCACCACAAAACATTTTTGATACTGGGGATTGAATCCAGAGGCATTCTACCTCTGAGCTACACCCCCAGCCCCTTTTTTATTTTTTGTTTTGAAGCAGGGTCTCTCTAGGTTGCTGAGAGTCTTGCTAAATTGCCGAGGCTGGCCTTGAACCTGCAATTCACCTGTCAGCCTCCCAAGGACTGGGATAACAGGTGTGTGCCACCATACCTGGCTACCACAAAACATTTTGATTAAGGACATCAGAAAATGAGTAGGAAAGGGAGATTGGAAGTTAGAGATTAACTTTGTTTTACTTTGTAGAGAAAATATTCTTATAGGAAAGCCTCTTATTTATACTATGATACATACTGTGTCCATAGGCAAGAAATATATGGCGATTGAGGGAGAATGTAATTTAGAAAAGAAATAGCTGGAAGGGCAGCAATTTCTTTTCCAGAAAAAGCCACACGGCACTGTAGACATGCATAAAGCTGGTAGTTTTGCTCCAATAGCCATATGTGGTAGAACAGACATATTCTTTTTTTTCCTTCACACACACACACACACACACACACACACACACACACACACACACCACACATATATATTTTTTTCTTGCAGTACTGGGGATTGAACCCAGGGGCATTTTACCTCTGAGCTACACCCTCAGCCATATTTTTTATTCTTTATTTTGAAACAGGGTCTCGCTAAGTTGTGGAGGGCCTCACTAAGTAGCTGAGGCTGGCCGCGAACCTGCAATCCTCCTGTCTCAGCCTCCCAAGTACTGGGATTACAAGCATGCGCCACCACGCCTGGCTTCCTTCTTATATATAAATTTAGACAATGTAAACAAAGAAGACTGGATTTATATTTTCCACTCATGACTTTTTAAAAAAATTCAAGTTAGACATTTCCCCCCTTATATAAGACCACATGGAAGGACATTATGTTTGATTTACTGTTAAACATTGTTTTTCTGAATTGAAAACAACAAAGGGTGAGGAGCCTTTCAGAGTAAGGAGCCCCCACAGTTTAGCATGTTGCTAAATTTGTGTTCAAAGTTGGAAATAAGGAAGTATAGGTAGCAGTCTGGCTACTGATAGAGACCTCAAAGTGAGCAAGATTAAACATCTAGAATTTTCGTTGATTACAATTTGCTCCTATGTATACAGAGACCTCAGGGTGATTCAAACACAGCTATGTTTTAAAATACATAATTAATTTGAGCCAGATGATGTGGCATATGCCTGTAATTAGAGTACTTGGGAGGCTGACACAAGGGTTGCAGGTTCAAGGCCAGCCTTAGCAACTTAGTGAGACCCTCTTTCAAAAATAAAAAATAAAATCGGGCTGGGGGGTGTAGCTCGGATGTAGAACCCCTCTGGGTTCAATCTACAGTATCACAAGAAAAAAAGAAAAGAAAATTAGAAGCTGTGATTGTGGGCACTGTGAGGTCTGGCTGTGAGGCCTGGCGGGAGGAGGCTGAGAACATAAGAACTTCAGCAGTGGCATGAAAATGCTCCCAACCATCCCCCTGCCCCCAGCCCCATAAATCTACCTGTCCTGGCACCTTGCCAAGACCACCAATAAGAGGAGTCCATGACTGCCTTGCTCTCCCACCCCCCTAATGCCCCATAAAAGGCCCCTAGTCTGTAAGGAAGGGGGCTTTTGCTGACTCTCATGGGCTCTCTCCCCGGTCAGCCCCCCTCCCAGGCTTCACTCCATTAAAAAGCCTGTTCTGTGCTGTAGAGCTGTGTTTTATTTCCTTCCTATATCCCTAACAGTGATAATCATATTAATACCAACTCAAGCATACCAACTTGGAAAGGCAATTGAGAAGACATGGGATTTGCAGCAAGCATCAAAGATTGAGGGATTTTGTTTTTGGTATGTTTTCCCCATGTTGGGACATGTGGTTGGAAGCAATTCCAGATGCCTGGATATAATAAGAGGAAATAGACCCTGAATGCCTGCATCACTATACTGTGCTAGATGGAGGATAAAAGACTGAAAAACAGATACTCTTGTCTTCACAAAGCTTATAATTTAGTTGCCTGATAATGGTGAAGAAAGCTGGCTTAACTTTACCCCTTACTAGCTCTGCAGCACTGGGTAAAATATTCAGTCTCTTCAGAAGTGAATTCCTCATCTGTGAAACATAGATAATTGTATCTGGATAATTGTATCTCCTATATCGTGGCTATGCCAGCTTCCTTTCAGTTCTCCCACCAGGTAAGCTCTCTCTTGTCATGGCCTATGCACCTGAAATGTGTTCCTGCTGCCTGAAAAGCTTTTAGCATGGCTAAATCCTTCAAGTTTTGACTTTTATGTTGTCATGGGAAGACAGGATGACTTCTTGTGGGTTCTTCACCTCCGTGTTGAAAAGAATTTCAGCATGTGCCAGTCAGAGAAAAGGCATAGGTTTAATTCAAGAAAGGTGGGGATACCTGTTCAGGGAGACACAGGCCATCTCAAGGGTCTGTGAGAGCCGCTGCAGAAAGCGGCTGCAGAGAGGGCTCAGAGAGGCATCAGAGTGGCTGCAGAGATAGAGAGAGAGAGAGACAAAACCCTCTTGGATATAATATATCCTTTTTCTTATAGGGCACACTCTAGGGGGGCTGGTGGGAAGTGGGGCACCATGGGATGGTAGCCTCCTCTCTTTGAAACTTTAGGCTTCAAAAGGTGTAAATTCCTTGAGATAGAAATCCCAGGAAGCCAGAGACACAGATTCTGGGAAGGCAGGGTGCAGGGCAATCCTCAGGGACCTTTTTCCCAGACAAAAGGTGAGACTCTTCTCTGGGGTCTAATTGCCTCAGGAACTTTAGATTCGGAGCTAGCCCATTATGATTTTAAAGATATGGGCCTGGCTTCTTTGGGCAAGTCCCCAGCAAGCCCTGCAGGGCGAAGCTAAGGGTTTTATATTTTTAAAACTATATTTTCCTTTCCTTCCCATTTTGTCTCCTTTCTACCTAAAATTTTATCTCTTCTATTCTACCTCATCAATGTCACCTCCTCAGAGCTTTGTTTCAGAAAATCTGGTTTCTGTATCCTGGGATGAGGCTATTAAAATACATAAATATTAGGTTGTTATAAATAATCTATCCCAAGTGGGGTTTAGGGTCAGTAAATATTTTTTGTAAAGGGTCAGATAGCAGGGTTTGCAGGCCATACTGACCAAATGAGAGCAGCCGTGTTCTAATAAAACTTTACGAGCCGGGCGTGGTGGCGCACGCTTGTAATCCCAGTACTTGGGAGGCTGAGACAGGAGGATCTGGGCCAGCCTCAGCTACTTAGTGAGGCCTCCGCAACTTAGTGAGACCGTTTCAAAATAAAGAGTAAAAAAATAGGGCTGGGGGTGTAGCTCGGAGGTAGAATGCCCCTGAGTTCAATCTCTAGTACTGCAAAAAAAAAAAAAACTTTATGTACACCAATTTGAATTCCATCTACTTTCCAAGGTCAGGATGGTCGACTGGATTTGGCCGCCGCCCTGTCACTGGCTGACCCGTGAGGATGGCAGGTAAAGAATGGAATGGAATGGAAAAGAACCTAGGTCTTTGTGCCAGGTAGCCAGGATGCATAGTCAGACAGTCCTCCTCCCTGACCGGCGACCTCTAGGACCCGGCGGTGGCCTCTTCGTCCGCGGTGGGGACCCGGCAGCAGCGCCTGCGCAGGGCGCGGCCGGGCGGGCGGGGCGGGGCGGCGCCAGTCGGGGGCGGGGCCAGTCGGAGGCGGGGCGGGGCCAGTCGGGGGCGGGACGGCGCCAGTCGGGGGCGGGGCGACGGCGCTGCGTCGTCGGCGTCGTCGTGGGCCCCGCCTCCTCCCCTGGGGCCGCGGCGGAGGCTTGGCGGCGGTGCTCACTGCCTGAGGAGAGCGTCTCTCCGCTAGCGGCGGCCATCGCCACGCACCCGAGGCGCGTCCCCTCGGCGTCCCCGCGCCCCCAGGCCTCGGCGCCCGGGCCCGTCCGCTCGCTCGCCCTCCTTCCTGCGGCGCGGCGCCATGGCGTTGGCGTTGGCGGCGCTGGCGGCGGTGGAGCCGGCCTGCGGCAGCCGGTACCAGCAGGTGAGCGCCCCGAGCCCCGCCGGGCCTCCGGCCCCTGCCCTGCCCTGCCCCGCCCTGCCCTGCCCGCCGGGCCCTTCGGCCTCCGGGGCCGCGGTCCACGTGACGCCGGGGCTTGCAGGCCGCGCTGGGCCTGGGCGGGCCCGGGCCTCGGTTCGAGGCCGCCGCGGGCCTGGCGTCTCCCCGCGCCCCCGGGCGGGACCCGGGGCGGAGAACCCGACGCCCGGCCCGTTTCCTGCTTCTCCCCGGGCGGGCGGGTCCCCAGTCAGCTCGCGGCTCTCGGGAGGCAGCGACCTGGGGACGCTGTGTTCCTTTTTCCACCTTTGGTTTGATGTCATTGGAAAGAAAGAAAAAGGGTGAGAAAAAAAGCATTACATGGAAAGGGAAACGGGGGAGAGATCAAAATCGCTGGTTCTGCCGCCGCCCGCTCCGCGCAGCGAGACGCGATTACTCAGGGTTTCTGAGGCTGGTCTGCTCGTCGAAACCCATCCCCCTCGTCTCCGTTTTAAAAATGAAGCGAGAGACCAGCCCGCTGTTTGCAGCCGATTTGGAAGAGGCGACGTTTATGTTGGGTGATGCCACAAATGTGGAGCTATGGTGAAGCTACAGGGCGTGTGCCGGGCGGGGTGTGTTTTAAACTCTTGGTGGTGACGTTTAAAGAGATTTAATAGCATAGCCAGGGAGGGAACGTATAGGAGATGTTTGGATTATTATCTTGGGTGTGATTTGTAAATTGAGGCCCCAGGGAAAAGAGCTGCTAGTTTTACTCCCGGGTTGTACTGGGTTTTCCCTGCGAATTTAGAGACATTCTGCGGAGTTTTTAGAGGTATTAATCTAACGCAGCGTAATTGTGGGAATTGAGCCAGGGAGTAACTGATGTTGATTGGAACTGCAAATAACTGCTTGTATTTTGTCAAGTTTCGAACGCTTTCGGTATAATTTACATACAAATGTTAGTCCTGCTTTTATGAAATCAAATGTCCTGTTTTAGATAATCTACACTTTTATGTTTTAGAAATAGAGAAAGCCAATACGATCAAAACATGTAGATTAACCCTGGTGCCGCCAGTTACTGTTTTGTTTTGCTCTCTTCAAGCCTTGTGTTGTAATCCGCCCCCCTCTACCGACCCCGCCTCCAGTTCGGAGTCCTGAAATGACTAGTTCGGAATTTAGCTTCTTGGTTTCATAAACATACCCAAAATTGTGGCTGCGCAGTTTCATCCCGGATCTCTTCATAGCCTGGGGGCTACCACATGCTCTTTTTGTATGACCTTGGACAAGACTCTGGGATCTTCCCTGCTTTAATAAAATGTGAATCACAGATGCCACTTAACTGTCACTAGGGTGTTTGCACATCACCTGCACTCCATAGTGCCGTCTGATTCATTTTCATCCTGACTTGGATAAGGCAAACAAGCAAAAGAGCTGTGTTTTTTCTTTGTACTGCCGTCTTCTTGAGCTGTTGGGTAATGCTGATACACTGCTAGCACACAGAAAATTTGTTGGGAGTAAAAAAAATTATGTGTTCCTTGGTGTAGTATTCAGTAACTTTTAATCATGCAAAATTGAGATATGTCAGGGGTAGGCTATCTTTATTTCATTCTTTTAAAAATAATATTTAATGAAAGAAGGAAAACTATAAAATATGAAAACCCAAAAGGCCTCCCTCAATAAAAATCTATCACCCACAGATAACCAGAGTTAATATTTTGATATGTATTCATGTGAACTCATAGCTATGTAAATACAAACAAATATAGATCATTCTACATATGTACAGATAAGGAAAGCTAATATTGATTTACTCTGCACCAATCTCAGCACTCAGTGGTTTACATCCATTTTTCATTTAATCCTTACAAAACCCTTATGAGTCAGGGTTTGTTCTCATTGTATAGATAAAGTCAAAGAAGCTCAGTAACTCGCTCAAGGTCATAAAGCTGCTAAATTGTGATTACAAGGATATACACACACTCATCTACTTAAAACAGGCTTGCTGGGTGCGGTACTGCATGCCCATAATCTCAGCCTGTAATCCCAGCTCTTTGGGAGGCTGAGACAGAAGGATAGCAAGTTCAAGGCCAGTTTGGGAAATTTAGCCAGACCCTGTCTCAAACTAAAAGGAAAAAGGGCTGGAGATGTTGCTTAGTGGTAGAGCATTTGCCTAGCATGTGCAATACCCTAAGTTGAGTCCCCAGCACCACAACAAACAAAGCACAGCCTCATGGTTCAAACATAGTCATATGCATTAGCAGGTGTGTGTGTGTGTGTGTGTGTGTGTGTGTGTGTGTGTTTATTTTTTCACCCATAATATATATACAGGCACATCTTTATATGCTCATGTGCAGTTCCGTGGGCTTCTGATCATACTTGCACACACTTTTGCACATGTCCACATTTATCATGTTCTCAGGCATATGTATTCACAAATTTGCATATGTGTATTTTTGTGCACGTGGCTGTATAAAGATAATCTAGATGTATAATAAAATGGGTTCATATTTTAATACTATTTTGTAATTTGTTTTTTTACATAATTGTATGTTATTAATATCTTCCTTTATCAATTTATTTTGTGTGTGGTATTGGGGGTGGAACCCAGGGACATTCTACCTCTGAGCTACACCCCCAACCCTATTTTATTATTTTATTTTGAAACAGGGTCTCACTAAGTTGCGGAGAGCCTCACAAAGTTGCTGAGACTGGCTGCGAACCTGCAATCCTCTTGTTTCTGCCTCCCAAGTACTGGGATTACAGGCGTGCGCCACCACTCCCATCTTGTATCAAATATTTTTCATGTCTGTATGGCACATACTTGTATGGCTGAACCATAATTTAATCAGTTGCTTATTGGTGGCCACTAAGAATATTTATAATTTTTTTCACCCACTGAAGTTTTTTTTTTTTTTGCGGTACCAGGGTTGAACCCAGGGGCGTTTTACCTCTGAGCTACACCCCCGGCCCTATTTTTTTATACTTTATTTTGAAACCGGGTCTCATGAAGTTGTGGAGGGCCTCACTAAGTAGCAGGCCGTGAACCCGGATCCTCTGGTCTCGGCCTCCCAAGTACTGGGATTACAAGCGTGTGCCACCATGCCTGGCTTGAAGTTTCTTTTACATACATTTTCAACTATTTTATAAACTTCTGGGTATGACAATGCTGGGTCAGAGAATATGCATATTTATAGACTTTTAATTTTTTTTTGGTGGTACTGGGGATTGAACTTGGGGCATTCTACCTCTGAGCTACATTCCCAGCCCTATTTTATTTTTTATTTTGAAACAGGGTCTCACTAAGTTTCAGAATCCCTCACTAAAGTTGCTGACACTGGCTGCAAACCTGTGATCCTCCTGTCTCAGCCTCTCAAGTACTGGGATTACAGGCATGTGCCACCATTCCCAGCTGCCTTTGAATTTTAGAATGTAGGTGAATTGTCCTGGCAACTTGATAGGAGCATGATACTCTAGGGTTGTCACAGAAGGTTGTTCTAACTTCTATTTGATCTGTTTAATCAAATTGAGATGGTCTTTCAGCCAAGTAAATGTAATAGGAAATTATATGATTCATTCATAAATGCAAACACAGCTTTGCCTTTATGGTATTTTTGTTTGTTTTGTGGTGTTGGGAAGCAAACCCAGTGCCTTGTTCATGTTAGGCAAGTGTCCTACCACTGAGCTACACACTCCGGCCCTCAGTTTTTTAAAATATATATATATATACAACTTGATTAGCATAATGTAGTCTATGTAGAAAGGCCGGGCTCATAGGTTCCCTGTGGCATGATTTTATTTTATTTTTACCATTTTATATTTGAAACTACAACTGTGTATCAAAACATATGGAAGCACAGTTTCATAGGTAGGCCCATACCCAGTGTTGATAAACCTGTGTAGCTCTCTGAGGACATTAATTCCTGGTCATCCATTCCAAATAACCTTTGCCTTACTGCAATACATATTTGCCTATATCATGAATTTTACCACTTCATGCCAGATGTTTTGAGATATGTGGATTTGAATCCAGTATAAGTGGGTGATGATGACACTGCCAGATGGGTTGAAAGACAGAATGTTCAGTTTTGGACTTACTGCCTACTAATGAAGTGTGCATTTGTGAGTGTCATAGTCTGATGACATTATAGAGCATCATGGGGGAATGATCTTTAATGGAGCAAACCATATTTATATTAAAGCATTAGATGAAGTCTTATTCTTGGAGGAAGGACTGAATAGTGCCATGTAGTTTAGGGGTTTTGTTTTTTTGCTTGTTTCATAAGTCATAATTGTATCATGGAATGCCTTTTACAATGTTATGTCAAGATTTTTAAAATATTTGTGGCATATATTACCATGTCAAAGAAATCTTTTTTTTTCCAATACTGGGGATTGAACACAGGAGCCATTAACTAGGCAAGTGCCTCTACCATTGAGCTACATCCCCAGCCTTTTTTTTTTTTTTTTTTACAAAACCGAAACTCTGTATCCATTGGACTATAACTTTCCATTACCCCTGCTCTCACCGGTCTGTTACCCTTCTACTCTAGATACCTCTTCTAAGTAGAATTAATATTTGTCCTCTTGTGAGTGTCTTAATTTCATTTAGGATACTCTCTTCAAGGTTCACCCTTATTGTAGCAGGTATCAGAATTTCTTCTTTAAGGCTGAATAATATCCTGCATTTTCTTTATTCTTTCATCTATTGATAGACACGGCGTTTACCTTCACCTTTTTGACCATTTGCACATTGCTGCTATGTATAGTGGTGTACAAATACCTGTTTGTGTCCCTGCTTTTAATTCTGAGTATATACTCAGAAATGGAATTCCTCCTGGGTCCTAATGGTGCTTCTGTTTTTAAGTTTTCCAGAAATTGCCATACTGTTTTCCACAGTAGCTGCACCATTTTACATTCCTACCAACAGTGTACAAGGGTTCCAGTTTCTCCATATCCTTGGCAATACTTGTCTGTCCTGTTTTTTTGATAGTGGCCATCTCATGGGTACAAGTAGTATCTCCTTGCAGTATTGATTTCCATTTCCTTAATGATTAGTGATGTTGAGCATCTTTTCATTGCACTGACCATTTGTATATCTTCTTTGGAGAAATGTCTATTCAAGTCTTTTGCCCATTCTAAAATTTAATTTTCTTTGTTAAGATGTAGGAGTAAGCCAGGTATGGTGGTGCATGCCTGTGATCCCAGTACTTGGGAGGCTGAGAGAGGAGGATCGCAGATTCAAAGCCAGCCTCAGCAACTTAGTGAGATAGTCAGCAACTTAGCGGAACCTTGTTTCAAAATAAAATAGGGGTGGGGGTATAGCTCTGAGTTAAAATGCTCCTGGGTTCAATCCTCAACACCACCAAAAAAAAAAAAAAAGTAGGAGTAGAATTTTTACTTTTGGGATTTCTAACTCATGCAAAAGTAGAGTAGTGTAGTAAACCTTATTGAACCCATTGCTTAGGTTCAGCAATTATGAACAAACATCCATTCCTGTTTCATGTATACTTATATTTTCTTTTCTTTTTTATTTTGGTACTGGGGATTGAACCCAGAGGCATTCTACCTCCAAATTATACCCCAACCCAATTTTATTTCTTATTTGGAAACAGGGTCTCACTAAGTTGCGAAGGGCCTCACTAAATTGCTGAGACTGGCTTCGAACCTGCAATCCTCCTGTCTCAGCTTCCCAAGTACTGTGATTACTAGCATGCACCACCACACCCAACTGTATACCTATATTTTGAAGCAAATCCTAGAAATAGTATAATTTCATTTATTAATATTTCTGTGTGAAATATCTAAAATATTTCTGTGTGATATATTTTAAGTAGGTAACATCCCATGAGGAACATTATCATGAGAGCTCTTTTTCTTTTTTGGTGTAGGGGATTGAACCCAGGGGCATTCTACCTCTGAGCTACACCCCCAGCCCTATTTTATTTTTTATTTTGAAATGGGCTCTCACTAAGTTGCAGAGGGCCTCACTAAACTGCTGAGGTTGGCCATGAACCTGTGATCCTCCTGTCTCAGACTCCAAAGTACTGGGATTACAAGAGTGCGCCAGCATACCTGGCTGAGAGTTCTTTTGTAATATGTTAGGAATATAGAAACAATGTTAGGAACCATGCATCTGTAACTGTCCTTTTTTTATTATAAAATTTAAATCTTGTATTTACTAATTAATTAAATATCTAAATACAAACTTTACTACAAAATATAAAAATCAAAATTCCAAGCTCAAGGGAATTCACTGGTGAATCTTCCAAACATTTATTATTATTATTATTATTATTATCATTATTATTATTATTATTTTGTGGTACCAGGGATGGAACCCAGGGGCATTCTACCTCTGAGCTACATCCCCAGCCCTATTTTATTCTTTATTTTGAAACAGGGTCTCACTAAGTTGTGGAGGGCCTCAATAAGTACCTGAGGCTGGCCGTGAACCTGTGATCCTCCTGTCTCTCAGCCTCCCATGTACTGGGATTACAGGCGTGTGCCATCATGCCTGGCTCCAAACAGACATTTATCCAAGACAAAATGCCACTTTTATACAAAGTCTTTTTAACATGATATGAAAAGGAAAACACCTCCAAGCTCATTTTTAAAAAGTAGCATATAGCTTTGATACAAAAATATGAAAAAGGTCAAGATGGGAAAATCAAGCTAACAATGCTCATGAACATAGATTCAACCATTAGAAACAAAATATAAGCAGATAGGATTTACTCTTGAAGATAGGGCTTAACATTTAATGAATCAAGTAATTGATTCATCTCATAAACATGAAAAAGAAAAAGCATGCATTATTTAAATAGAGTCATAAGTGCACTTGAAAAATCTGAAGTTCCCGGCAATGAATAATAAATAAAAGTTTTTGAGAAACGCATAATAGAAGAGAATTTTCTTAATTTGATAAAAGTAGCAACAGAAAAACTACAGCTAACATCATACTTAGTGTTGAGATATTAAATACTTCCCTAGAGGTTAGAAAAGAGACAAAGATGTTTATTACCACATTTCTAGTCAGTCTTGTTCTGGAGAATCTAGCCAGTGTGAAAGAAAGTTAAGAGAAAGGAATGAAATAAGATATTTTTTATTTACAACTAACTTGATTTTGTGTGCAGAGAAACTGAAATGAAAAATAAAATGTAGCTGGGCGTGGTGGCGCATGCTTGTAATCCCAGTACTTTGGGAGGCGGAGACCGGAGGATCTGGGTTCGTGGCCAGCCTCAGCTCTCTTTCTCTCTCCCCCTGTCTCTCTCTCTCTCTCTCTCCCCCGTCTCTCTCTCTCTCTCTCTCTCTCTCTCTACTTAGTGAGGCCCTCCGCAACTTCGCGAGACCCGGTTTCAAAATAAAGGATTAAAAAAAAATAGGGCCGGGGGTGTAGCGCGGAGGTAAAACTCCCCGGTACCGCAAAAAAAAAAGAAAAATAAAATGTAGTTAATTTAAATTCAGCAGATCCAATATAAAGACTATATTGTATATAACAGTAAACAATTGAAAATAATTTTAAGTTTAAAAATCAGACATATAGGAAGCTGGGTGTGGTGGTATACATCTGTAATCTCGGTACAGGCTGAGACAAGAGGATCATAGGTTTGAAGCCTTCCCCAGCAATTTAACAAGACCCTGTTTCCAAATAAAAAGGGCTGGGAATGTAGCTCAGTGGCAAAACCTTGCCTGGGTTCATTACCCAGTACCAGGAAAAAAAAAGTCAGACATAGAAGAAAATGAAAAAAAATCTCCATTGAAAACTGGGACAGGAAACAGACCAAATAATATTATGTGCTTATATGAATATAGCACTGTGAATATATCATGTACCATTACAGTGCAGCAATAAAATATTTTTACACTTTTATTGTGCATTATAGTTTCCCATCATAATATAGTACAGAGTGATAGTGACATACCTGCACACAGCACTTGGTGGGCTTTCCCCTGGCTCCCTCCCCACTCCCCCCTTCCCCATACAGGATATTGAGATTGACATTGGTATTCTCACATATATACATAATATCAATGGAAGTGATTCCCTCATTGAGTCTCCCCACCCCCCTTCCCCTAGACTACCTCCCTGGCTCCCCTGGAGTTTCTCCTCCATTATCTGAAGTCCCTGTGGTATCCCGATTACTCCCTAGCCTCTGTATATTAGAGGAAACATATGACCCTTCACTTGCTGAGGCTGTCCTTGAACTGCCATCTTTTTGTCTCAGCCTCCCAAATACTGGGATTAAAGGCATGTGCCATCATGCCTGGCTCAGACTGAATTTTTTTTGTGGACTAAGCCACCAGGTGTGGTGGTGCACGCTTGTAATCCCAGTACTTGGGAGGCTGAGACAAGATTGCAGGTTTGCTGCCAGCCTCCCCATCTTAGTGAGACCCTGTTTCCAAAAAAAAGGGCGGGGGAGGGTGGACATGGTGGTGCATCCTTGTAATCCCAGTATTTGGGAGGCTAAGACAGAGGAGGATCGCAGGTTCGCTGCCAGCCTCAGCTACTTAGCGAGGCCCTCTGCAACTTAGTGAGACCCTGTTTCAAAATAAAGAATAAAAAATAGGGCTGGGGGTGTAGCTTGGAAGTAGAATGCCCCTGTGTTCAATCCTCAGTAACACACACACACACACACACACACACACACACACACAGGGCTGGGGGTGTAGCTCAGAGGTAGAATGCCACTGAGTTCACTCCCCAGCCCCCCCCCCGAAATTTTTTTCTGTGTGAACTAGGGAATTAGCAGTAGTATTCTTACTATTTTGAAGTTTTCTTTTTAGGAGCTTTATGTTGTAGCATCCAAACTTTTCATAAAATTTTGCCTGAGTCAGATTTCTTTTTTCCCTTTCCTTCCCTAGCCATTTGTGGTGCTGGGGAGCAAACAAAGGACCTTGAGCTTGCTAAGCACATGCTCTACCAGTGAGCTATGTCTCTTTATTGTTTTGTACTGGGGTTTGAACCCAGGGGGGTTCTATCTTTCAGCTACACCCAGCCCTATTTTATTTTGAAACAGGGTCTTAGTAAGTTGCTGAGGCTGTCCTTGAACCTGTGATCCTATCTTAGCCTCTCAAGTACTGGGATTAAATAGGCATGCACCACCACGCCCAGATACCCCCAGCCCTTTTTATTTTGGAACAGGGTCTCCCTAAATTGCCAGAGTTCTGGCTAAATTGCTGGGACTGACTTGGACCTGTGATCTTCCTTGTCTCAGCCTCCTAAGTAATGGGATTACAGGCGTGTGCCACCACACTTGGCCACATCTGTTTTCTTTTTTGTGTGTGTGGTGCTGGGGATTAAAGCCATGGGCATTATACCTCAGAGCTACACCCTCAGCCTTATTTTATTTTTTATTTGGAAACAGGATCTCACTCAGTTGCTAAGAGCCTCACTAAATTGCTGAGGCTGGCTGTGAACCTGTGATACACCTGTCTCAGCCTCCCAAGTACTGGGATTACAGGCATGCGCCACCCATCTGGCTCTACATCTGTTTCTTGAAGTTTGTAATGTAGACTTCAGTATTTGGAAGATTCACCTTGGACCTTATCTAAGTAGGACCCAACCGAAGGGAAGAAGCAAGTACTATTAAAACATTTAATACTTGAGCCGGGTGTGTTGGTGCATGCCTGTAATCCTAGTACTTGGGAGGCTGAGACAAGAGGATTGCAGGTTCGAAGACAGCATCAGCAAGTAGTGATGAGAGCATCAACCTAGCGAGACCCTGTTACAAAATAGAAATAGGGCTGGGGGTGTAGCTCAGAGGTGGAAGCCCCTGGGTTCAATCCCCAGTACCACAAAAAACAAACAAAAAACCCATTTAATCTGTAACAGTCCAACTTTCACCTTGAAGTAAGTAGGGAAGTAGGCAAGAACACTAACCTCTTTCTAGCATATTTTCTTTTGTTGAAATGAAATAGTTGGACTCATTTCATTTTTTTTTCTTTTTTTGGTAGTGGCGATTAAACCCAGGGGCATTCTAACTCTGAGCTACACCCCCAGCCCTATTTTATTTATTTATTTTTATTTTGAAATAGGGTCTCACTAATTTGCGGAGGGTCTCACAAAGTTGCTGAGGCTGGCCGCGAACCTGCGATCCTCCTGTGTCAGCCTCCCAAGTACTGGGATTACAAGCGTGCCCCACCACTCCTGGCTCTCATTTCATTTGATGGTCCCTTCTGGCTTTATATATATATTTTGCAGCTTTGATCCATAGAGACAGCATCATATTACTGATTTTACAAATTTCTTTTCTTTTTTTTGTGGTGTTGGGGATTGAACTCAGAGGTATTCTACCTCTGAGCTATACCGCCAGCCCCATTTTATTTTTTATTTGGAAACAGGGTCTAGCTAAGTTGCTGAGAGAGAGTTGCTGAGGCTATCTTTAAACCTGCGATCCTTCTGTCTCAGCCTTTCCTAAGTATTGGGTTTATAGGTGTGTGCCACTATGCCTGGCAATTTCACAAATTTCTTATTGAGGTGTTTTTTTTTTTTCCTCCTTTCTAGTACTAGGGAGTGAACCCAGGGCCTGGCTTATGCTAGACAAGTGCTCTACTATGAGCCACATGCCCAGCCCTTTTTATTTTGAGACAGGGTCTGTCTAATTTGCCCATACTGATATGGAACTTGCGATCTCCTGCCTCCGGCTCCAGAAGAGCTGGAATTACTGTCAGGTGCCACCACACCTAGCATAATCAATTTTTAAAATTAAAAAAATAGACTATTTTTAGAGTAATTTTAGGTTCATAGTAAATTAGTTATCCTAAAAGCAAGACAATTTTGATTTTTAAAGTCCTTTTAACTTTTTCTTCCAGAACTGGAGATTAAATCCAGTGGCACTATACCATCCTGAGCTGTATTCCCAGCCCTTTTTTGTTTTCGAGATAAGGTCTAAGTTTTCTAGGTAGGCCTTGAATGAACTTGCCATCCTACATTAGCCTGCCAAGGTAGCTGGGATTACAAGTGTGCATCACTGTGCCTGGAAAGCCTTTTTTTTTTTTTTAAGGACACTGGCTCTTTAATTTCTAGTATTCTTATTCACTACTTTTTTTTTTTTTGGTACTGGGGATTGAACCCAGGGGCGTTCTACCTCCGCGCTACACCCCCAGCCCTATTTTTTATCCTTTATTTTGAAACCGGGTCTCACGAAGTTGCGGAGGGCCTCACTAATTAGAGAGAGAGAGAGAGAGAGAGAGCTGAGGCTGGCCGCGAACCCGGATTCTCCGGTCTCCGCCTCCCAAAGTACTGGGATTACAAGCGTGCGCCACCACGCCCGGCTTATTCACTACTATTAGTTGCATTTTCAGAAGATTAGAAATTCTCCTCTTTCTTTTGAAACAGCATTAAATGCAGTTTGAAGGTATTTGCTGCCTTAGGGATCTTATACATACATAATTGACAGCTGGTAAGAGACTATTTTTAACACTTCATCCTTGTGTACCTGAATTGCATTTTTAGATATGGTATTTTAAAGTATTCTTAAAATAAGTTCTGCTCAGTCATCCTACACCCCCAGCCCTATTTATTTATTTATTTGTTTGTTTGTTTGTTTGTTTGTTTATTTTGAAGCAGGGTCTCACGAAAGTTTCTGAGGGCCTAGCTAAGTTACTGAGACTAGCCTTGAACCTACAATCCTCCTGTCTCAGCTGCCCAAGTACTAGGATTATAGGTGTATGCCACCATGCCCAGCTCCCAGCCCTTATTTATTTATTGTTTGTTTGTTTGTTAGTACTGAGGATTAAACTCAGGGGCATTCCACCTCTGAGCCTCACCCCTAGCCCCTTTAAATTTTTTTTTTATTTTTAAACAGGGTCTCACTAAATTGTGAGAGTCTTGCCAAGTTACTAAGGCTAGTCTTGAACTTGTGATCCTCCTGTCTCAACCTCCCAAGTACTGGGATTGCAGGTGTGGGCCACCATGCCTAGCTCCTTTTTTATTTTTATTTTTGAAACAGGGTCTCACTAAGTTGCTGAGAGCCTTGCTAAGTTGCTGAGGCTGGCTTTGAACCTGTGATCTGTGATCTTCCTGTCTCAACCTCCCAAATACTGGGATTACAGGTATGTACCACCATGCCCAGCTTTTTTTTTTAGTTTTTTGGTACTAGAGGTTAAATCTAGAGGCATTCTACCTCTGAATTACACCCCAAGCTCTATTTAGTTTTTTATTATTTATTTATGTATTTTTCTTTTTGGTACTGGGGATTGAACCAAGGGGTGTTCTACCTCCTAGCTGCACCCACAGTCCTATTCTATTTTTTATTTTGAAACAGGGTCTTCCTAGGTTTCTGAGAGTCTTACTAAGTTGCTCAGGTTGCCCTTGAATTTACGATCCTCCTGTCTCAGTCTCCCAAGTACTGGAATTACAGGTGTGCACCACCATGCCTGGCTTATAGTTTAGATTTTTAAATTTTTTATATTTTTTGTGATAATGGGGATTGAACCCAAGGGCATTCTACCTCTGAGCTACATCCCCAGCCCTTTTTATTTTATTATTTGGAAACCGGGTCCCACTAAGTTTCTGACAACCTCACTAAATTGCTGAGGCTCCCTTCGAACCTGCGACCCTCCTGTCTCAGCCTCCCAAGTGCTGGGATTACAAGTGTGCACCACCATGCCCAGCTGCTTAGCTTAGATTTTTTTAAAAAGCTATTTCTGAAAAGTGAACTTTTTCCCCTTAAAAATATATCCTGACTTTCAAATACTACAGTAATATACTAACAGAATATTTGTTGATGAAGGGCAATTCTATCATGTATTAAGTGGAAGTGGTTATAAGATATACTTAATGGTTATAAGATACTTGTACTAAAAGACTGGAAGACCATCTGAAAGATGGAATTATTGTGTATTTCTCTGTGTTTACCAAATCTTCTTCTTGTAAACTTAGAAATTTTGTAATCAAGCTGAACGTGGTGTTTCTACGCTTGTAATCCCAGTACTTGGGAGACTGAGACAGGAGGATCGCAGGTTCTCAGCCAGCCTCAGCAACTTAGTGAGGCCCTCCACAACTTGGTGAGACTCTGTTTCCAAATAAAATAATAAAAATAGGGCTGGGGGTGTCGCTCAAAGGTAGGATGCCCCTGGGTTCCATCCCCAGCACCACATATACACACTAAAAAAAAAAAGGAAGAAATTTTGTAATCAAGAAGAAAATATTCTTAAAAATGTTCTTAAAATTCCCTCTGTGTGTCAGGCATGGTGGTGCACATCTGTAATCCCTGTACTTGGGAGGCTGAGACAGGAGGAGCACAGGTTTGAGAGCAGCCTCAGCAACCTAGCAACTATCATCAACCTAGCGAGACCCTGTTTCAAAGTAAAAAATAAAAAGGGCTGGGAGTGTAGCTGAGAGGTAGAATGCCCCTGGGTTCAGTCCCAGTACCACATACACACACAAAAAAACCCCCTGTGTACAGTTTTCATTATTATAAAAATGTTATTACTATACTTGATTTAGAATATGTAAAATATGGAGTATTTTTTATTTCAAATTTCGTGTATAGTATTGGTTTTAAAAATGTCTTTATTAGCTGGGCATGGTGGCGCACACCTATAATTCCAGTACTTGGAAGGCCGAGACATGAGGATCGCAGGTTTTAGGCCAGCCTCAGCAATTTAGCGAGACCCTCAGCAACTTAGTGAAACCCTATTGCAAAATAAAAAGTAAAAAGGGCTGGGGGTGTAGCTTGTAGGTAGAATGCCTGGGTTCAATCCTCAGTGCCCCTCCAAAAATAAAAAAACTTCATCTCTGAACCATTTGTAATTTAATTAATGAGGCATTTATGAAGTATCTATTTGTATACTTAATTACTATGGAATTCCAAAATATGCGCCATAGTCTTTCTGAGTTAGAAGTTTACTAAATGCCTGTAGATTGCTGCTTGACTCTCTATTATTTTTGGCAGGGAGGGAAGAGTATTGGGGATTTAGCCCAGGGGCATTCTACCTCTGAGCTATACCTCCAGCCCCTCTTATTTTTTGTTTTTTGCAAATAGAGTCCTAAATTGCTGAGATTGGCCTTGAAACTGCAACCCTCCTGTCTTAGCTTTTCAAGCACTGGGATTACAGTACATACTACCACACCCAGCTAATGTCTGATTGCTTAGATGTGACTTTTTTTTTTCTTCTCTCTGTCTCTGTCTCTATGTTTTTAGGAGCTTCTTATCCCCAGTGTTCTGAAATTTCTCCACGATGTACTTTGGTGTAGATCTATTTTCATTTATTGTGCCAGGTACTCAGTGAGCCCTTTCAACCTGGAAACTAATGTCCTTCAGTTCTAGGAATTTTAAAAAAGTGTTTATTTGATTTTTTTGCCTTGATCCCCCCCTCACACACTGTGGTACAGGCAATTGAACCCAGGGGTGCTTTACCACTGAGCTATATCCCCAGCCCTACTTTCTTTCTCTTATTTATTTTTTCCTTGTAGTACTGTTAGTTAAACCTGGGACATTCTACCTCTGAACTACACCCCCAGCCCTATTTTATTTTTTATTTTGAAACAGTCTTAAGTTACCATGCACTGACCTGGAACCTGCGATCCTCCCGTCTCAGCCCCGCAAGTATTGGGATTACAGGTATGCGCCACTTTCCCCAGCTGTGCTTCATCTTTTTTATTTTGAGACAGGGTCTTGCTAAATTCCCCAGGCTGGCCTCAAAGTTGCCAACCGCCTGCCTTAGCTTCCTGAGTAGCTGGGATTATAGGCGAATGTCCCTGTGCCTGGATTGATTTTTTTTTTTTAAATTCTGTCTTTGGGTTTATTTGAATCTTGGGCCTCTTATACTGATTATTATTAATTATTATTATTATTATTATTATTATTATTTTATCTCTTTCTATATCACCCATCTCTTTTTTTGTACTTTGTGATTTTCTCAATTTTATCTTCTAATTCTTTGATACATTTTGTTATAATGTTTATTTTTTATGGTACTGGGAATTGAAGCCAGGGGTATTCTACCTCTGAGCTACACCCTCAGCCCTATTTTAGTTTTTATTTTGAAACAGGGTCTCACTAAGTTGCTGAGGCTGTGCTTGAACCTGTGATCCTCCTGTCTCAGCCTCCCAAGTACTGGGATTACAGGTGTGTGCCACCATGCCTGGCATAATTTTTAATTTTCAAAAACTCTTAATTCTTCTCCTTTCTGTTTTAAGTAGCATACTCTCCTTTTGATGTTTATTTTTTTCTCTTAATTCCCTGAGATTATTAAATCAATCTCTCTCTGTCTGCTGGGGATTGAATCCAGGACCTCAAACATGCTAAGCACACGCTCTACCACTGAGCAACATTCATTCCAAGCTCCTTTTTTCCCTTCTTTAAGTTTTCATTTTCTGCATAGTTGTTTGATCTCTATTGCTTTTTTCTGTTTGCATTTGTCTTTGAGGACCCTTCATGTTAGAAGCTTTCTGTGGTAATTCTTGCCTGTTCTTTAAGAGCGTGCATTACCAGTAAAGCAGGTTGGAAGCTTAGTGTGTTTGATAGAACGTCTCACGGTGGCCAGCACCATTGTGTAACTTGACTAGGCTTTTTGCGCGTCCTGGTTGTCTTTGGGTCTTTTATCATGGGCTGATCAGTTTCCCCAGAGAATAGGTCTGGCTGCTAGTATCCTGGCAGGTGATTGGAGGAAGAAGGCTGGGGGATCTCCGCATTTAGTGTATAAATCTCTCAGTCACTCTTCTTTATGTTATCCTTTCTATTAAACACTGATGTACCTCCAAGCTATACCCCCAGACCTATTTTTTATTTGGAAACAAGGTCTCACTAAGTTTCTGAGAGCCTCACTAAGTTGCTGAGGCTGGCTTCATACCTGTGATCCTCCTGTCTCAGCTTTCCAAGTACTAGGATTATAATCATGCACCACCTTGCCTAGCTGTACTTCTGTTCTAGACATGGCTTTGTCATTGTCTTTCAGTGTCTGTACATTGGATTTCGCTGTCTTTTCAATGCAGAATATTCCATTTATTAGGTGTGCCAGTTGGCTGTTTTTAGAAATTCCAGAAATTATAGAGTGTGATCAGAATACCAATTTTTCTTTTCTTTTTTTTTTTTTTGGTACTGGGGATTGAACCTAGGGGCTTCCACCTCCGAGCTATACCCCAACCCTGTTTTATTTATTTATTTTTTTTAAACAGGGTCTCAGTTGCTGAGGCTGATCTTTTTTTTTTTTTTTTTGTGGTACCAGGGATTGAACCCAGGGGCGTTCTACCTCCGTGCTACACCCCCGGCCCTATTTTTTACACTTTTTTATTTTGAAACCGGGTCTCACGAAGTTGCGGAGGGCCTCACTAAGTAGAGAGAGAGAGAGAGGGAGATGAGGCTGATCTTAAACTGCAATTCTCCTGTCTGAGCCTTCCAGGTACTAGGATTATAGATGTGTGCCACTATGCCTGGCTCCAATTTTTCTTTATATAAGCCACAAACATTTATTGAACACCTATTTGTAACCAGTATGTTATGCTAAGTGTTGTAGGTTGAATACTAATTGTTAAATGTTTTATTTATTTATTTATTTATTTATTTATTTATTTATTTATTTATGTGGTACTGGGATCAAACCCAGGGGCGTTCTACCTCTGTGCTACACCCCCGGCCCTATTTTTTATACTTTATTTTGAAATCGGGTCTCACAAAGTTGTGGAGGGCCTCACTAAGTAGAGATAGAGATAGAGAGAGAGAGAGAGAGAGAGACAGGGAGAGAGAGAGGGAGAGCTGAGGCTGGCCGCGAACCCGGATCCTCCAGTCTCCCAAAGTACTGGGATTAGAAGCGTGCGCCACCACGCCCGGCTCTTTTTACTTTTTATTTTGAGACAGGGTCTAAGTTGCCCAGGCTGGCCTTGAACTTGGGTCTTCCTATCTCACTTCTTGAGTAGCTGGGATTATAGGCATTCATCACTACACCAGTTTCTTAGCATTCTTTCTCGAAATTTGTTTCTCATACATCTTTGCTTTTAGATCAGATAGTAACAAGGTACCTTAGTTGCTTTGTGAGGCCCTTTTTCCCCTCAGTTTTCTCCATGTTTACCATGCTTCTCCTGCTAAGTAGCAATGGAATGGGGATACTACCTGTTGCTGGTCATTACTGGAGCCATTGTCATTGTCCTTTCTGTATTTTTGGCAGTCATCTGTAGGTAGCTATATGCCTAACCTGTAAATTAATTAATGAGACTATTTATTACTAGTATTTTTGTGTGTATATGGTGCTAGAGATCAAACTCAGGACCTTGCATGTACTAGGTAAGCATTATCACTGAGCTACACCCCCAACCGTAGCCTGCAAATTTATTTGGTGATGTATAACATAAATATAGTTATGTGTTGCTTAACAACGGTGATAGGTTCTAACAAATGCATTGTTAGGCAATTTCATCATTGTGTGAACATCGTAGATGGCATAGCCTACTGCACACCTAGGCGAAATGGTAATATACTTTTATGTATGTGGTATGTTGTTGCCTGAAATGTTATGTGGCACATAACTATAGATGAATGTGAACTAACTGTTAAATTATATGCATTAAGATTAGCTGCCACTTCTTCAGCTGGGTTTCTGTTTGAACTATACCTCCATGCCTGTTTTGGTCAATAAGTGCTAGTAATATCTGTGATGGGCTGCTTACTGTTAGGTGCTGGGGTGAATACACCAAGAAACCATGCCAAGATCCCAGCCCTCCTGCCCCAGTTTCCCAAGTACCTGGGATTATAGGCATGGGCCACTGAGCCTACCCAGCTTCCGTGTGTGTGTGTGTGTGTGTGTGTGTTTTTGCTGGGACTTGAACCCGGGGGCACTCTACCACTAAGCTATATCCCCAGCGATTTTAATTTTTACTTTGAAACAGGGATTTGCTAAGTTGCCCAGGCTGGTCTCAAGGTCTTGAACTTGCAGTCCTCCTGTCTCAGTGTCCCAAGTACTGGTAGTACAGGTGTGCACCACCACACCTGGCTCCTTGTTACGTTTTTTTATTGTATATATGCAAATGTTTCTGTTGGATATATAACTAGGAATGGAATTGATGGGCCATAGGGTATGTGCAAGTTCATCTTTAGTAGATATTGCTAAGTAGTTTTCTTTCCCAGGGCCTCAAGCATGCTAGATAAGCACTGTACCACTGAGTTTCCCTAGCCCTTGCTAAATAGTTCTCTAAAGTGACTGTACAAATTTATACTCGCAGCTAGGCGTGGTGGCGCATGCCTATAATCCCAGTACCTGGGAATCTGAGACAGGAGGACCACAGATTCAAGGCCAGCCTCAGCAATTTAGTGAGACCCCGTTTCAAAAATAAAAAATGGAAAACAGAAAGGGCTGGGGGTGTAGCTTGGAGGTAGAATGCCCCTGGGCTCAATCCTCAGTACAATATATATATATATTTTTTTCCTCTCTCCCCCGCTCCCCCTCTCCCCTTTTTCCCTTTTCCCCCATCCCCCTCTCCCCACCCAGCAGCTTGAAGTTCTGGTTGTTATATGTTCTCAACATTTGCTATTTTCTGCCCTTTTTTTTTGGTACTAGAGATTGAACCCAGGTGCATTCTACCTCTGAGCTACAACCCAGCCCTTTTCTTTTTTTCTTTTTTCTTTCTTCTTTCTTTTCTTTTGAAACAGGGTCTTACTATGTTGCTGAGGGTCTTGCTAAGTTGCTGAGGCTGGCCAGGAACTTGTGACCCTCCTGTCTCAGCTTCCCAAATACTGGGAGTACAGGCATGTGCCATTATGCCTGGCCTATTTTCTTTTTTAATTTTACTATCCACTATGTTTTAGTTTGTGTTTCTGTAATGACTAATGAAGTGGAATACCATTTCATAAGCTAATTAAACATTTGGATACCTTCTTTTTTCTCTTTTCTTATTTTTGGAATGCTACGGATTGAACCCAGGGCCTTGCCATATGCTAGGCAAAGTACTCAATGACTGAGCTACATCCCTCGTCCTTTTTCCATACACCCCCACCTAGTTTACTCTATTAATTAATCTTACATTATTATGGTAAAATTTTCATAATTAATGAACAAATATTATTTATTTATTTACTGCAGTACTGGGGATTGAACCCAGGGGCGCTCCACCACTGAACTATATCTCCATCCCTTTTTATTTTTTATTTTAAGACAAGGTCTCACTGAGTTGCCTCGACTTAGCCTCAAACTTATGATCCTCCTTCCTTAGCCTCCCAAGTAGCTGGGATTATAGGTGTGCACCACTACTCCCAGCCTTCTGTCCAGTTTTTATTGATTGGCTTCCTTTTCCTTGATTTTTAGAAGTCCTTTATATGGATATAAATGTTCTTTACATGGATATGGGACCTTTGTCTAAAAAAATGTGTTTTCTCCCAATCTTTGAGTTGTCATTTTGTTCTTTGAATGAATAGAATTTTTTTGGGGGTACTGGGGATTGAACCCAGAGGCATTTTGCCTCCAATTTATATCCCCAGCCCAATTTTATTTCTTATTTGGAAACAGGGTGTCATTAAGTTGCGGAGGGCCTCACTAAGTGGCTGAGGCTGGCTTCGAACCTGCGATCCTCCTGCGTCAGCCTCCCAAGTACTGGGATTACAGAGCGTGCGCGTCCACGCCTGGTTTTAGAAGGTTTTTTTTTTTTTTTTTTGCGGTACTGGGGATTGAACCCAGGGACATTCTACCTCCAAACTACACCCCCAGCCCTATTTTTTTTTATTCTTTATTTCGAAACAGGGTCTCACTAAATTGCAGAGGGCCTCACTAAGTAGCTGAGGCTGGCCATGAACCCAAATCCTCCTGTCTCAGCCTCCCAAGTACTGGGATTACAAGCATGTGCCACCACGCCCGGCTTGAATAGAAGTTTTTAATTTGAGAAGAAAATGTGCTGGACATCTTCATATCCTTGGAAACAAGAAAGCAAATAACTATAAAGGAAGAAATTGATAGTCCACTTTTGATGAACAGTAAGATGAACATATATTCTTCCTGTGGGAAATTACTGATAAAAACGTGTAATCCCACCTAGAAAACAGCAGTAATATATGCATACCCATGTTCATAGCACAATTCGCAGCGGCCAAATTATGGAACCAACCTAGATGTCCATCAACAGATGAATGGATTACAAAATTATGGGAAATACACACAATGGAATTCTATTCAGCAATAAAGAAGAACAAAATAACAGCATTTGCAAGAAAATGGAAAGATCTGGAGAACATTGTTAAGTGAGATTAGCCAATCACAAAAAAAGAAGGGACATATGTTTTCATTAATATGAGCAACCTAGGGAGTAGTGGGGACACAAAAGGAACTCCAATGACAACGGAGAACCCTCAGTAGTGCAAGGGAAGGGGTACAAGGGAAGGGGAAGGGCAAGAAAGAAGTGAATCTATGGAATTACTATCATAAACAATGTGTACATATGAGATTATACCAACATCATTCTCAGTACTACATGTGGGGGGGAGGCGGGGGGGGAGGGACACCAAGAGCTGTGTGCATGTACGTTAACATGTATGTTAACACCAAACCGATACTCATTGTGATGTGAGACTACAATGCACCAATAAAAACATAAAAAAGTGTAATCCCTGTGATGACCCCGAAACATAGCTAACGACAGTGCAGAGAACATTGACATGTAAAACACAACTAGAGCCAGCTACAGTCCCTAAGGACTACATTTGGTATGCTAGTATAATAGTATATTAGGAATAGTGCTCTGTCAGTATGTTTAATAAAAATATATGTTGATCCTTGTGATTATACACAAACCATTTAACAAAAAATCTCATTGAATTAACTTCTAACCTTCAAAATTATTAGCCTAAATAGTATTATTTATGGCTTAAACTAACAACTAGACTTTGTAGTAAATTAATTAGAAATAGAGTGCTCGTTCAGGGACTTGAAGGGGGAAAATGGCGAAATAGTAAAAACATTACTATGATCCTGGCATGTAGTATAGTACGTGGTAAAATTTCATTGAGTGAAATACTTAAACTTGTGACTGTGAAGACGATTATTGTGGGCTGTGGCCGAAGAAAAGGCAGTGGAGAGAATGGGAAGCCTGAACACACAACAATACATTCACATTTGTTCTCCTGTAGGTTAGTTATTTACATTAATAGCATTTCCAGTTTTGTTATACATAGTATAGCTACTTTTTAGAAAACATGTACAAATTGAACAAATTTAAATATATTAATAGATAGGCATGTAGCTTTGTTTTGTTTTGTGGTACTCTGGATAAAACCTAGAGGCATTCTACCTCTGAGCTATACCCCCTCCCTTCTTTTTAAAATTATTTTTTTGTTTTGAAACAGGTTTTACTAAGTTGCTGAGGGTCTCACTAAGTTGCTGAGGCTAGCCTCAAGCCTGTGATCCTCCTATCCTAGCCTCCCCAACTACTGGGATTACAGACATGTGCCACCACACACAGGAGGAATGTAGTTTAACAAAAGTTTGCATTGGATGGATTTAAAAGAGTTAATTCCTTTTATAATTTTAATGTTATGTAATTATATAACATAGAAAATATAGCATATTAAACATATAAATTATTTAAAAATTTTTTGGTGGTATTGGGGATTGAACCCAGGGGCATTCTACCTCCGAGCTGTACCCCCAGCCCTATTTTTTATTTTTTGTTTTGAAGTAGGGTCTCTCTAGGTTGCTGAGAGTCTCACTATGTTGCTGAGACTGGCCTTGAACCACAGTCCTCCTGTCCTCAGCCTCTCAAGTACTGGGATTACAGGTGTGTGCCACCACGCCTGGCTTAATTATTTATTATATATTTACTACATCATATAATTTGCTTTAGAGTTAAGATTAAAGATACATCTGTATGCACATATATGTATTCTAAATATATAGATGTTTACATATATATATATGTGTATTAATATATATGCATGTATAAAGTGGTTTTATTATTATTTTGTAGTACTGGGGATTGAATCCAGGGCCTTGGATATGCTAGGCAAGCACTGTATCTCTGAGGTACTCCTCCATCCCTTTTTATATTTTATTTTTAGAGAGAGTCTCATTAAATTGTCCAGGGTAGCTTTGTACCTGTGGTTCTCCTGACTCAGCCTCCTGAGTATCTGGGATTACAGGCATGTGTTACCACACCCACCTATCTGTGTATAAAATCTTAATGAAGTCTATAGAAATGTCCTATAAGCCAAATCCAGAATCCTTCCCCCTCTATTGTGAGTTTATAAATGGGAACAAATGATTTTTAAAATTGTTCTTGAAATCTAAAGAGTTCTTGAACAGATGCCAGTTGTAGTCTATGCTCTGTTGTGACTTTTTTTTTTCAAAAAGGGCTGCTCATATGTCATTTTAAATGGTGAATAATTAGGAGTTTGTTTTTGCTTTCATGTTTCTATTTTAGAGCTTTAACATATCTTAGTTCAAAACTAGAGGGTTTTTTAAAAAATGAAAACCACCTCCTAGTTCATTGAAATTATGGGCTAGATTTTATATAATCTATTAAAAATGATAGTAATAGCTACTGTTTTTCATATTATTTACTCTGTAATCAAAAGGTGAACAATTTCTGCTATGATATATTCAAGGGGAGCAAGTTAAATGCTTAGTCTCCATTTCAACTTATTTTCCCCCTTAGGACTTTAAATTTTTTCTTTAAGTATCCCTGGGGGTCTGAACTAAGCCCGAGTTTTCTTACGGAACCAAGTGCGAAGAAGTAGGATTCAGGACACACCAAGTTCATAGAGTGGTTAAAAACAGTTTGGGTGCTCCTTTTTAAAAGATAGTATGTTCAGGTCCAGAGAGCTGCTCTTTTCTATTTTATTTTTTGCAATACTGGGGATTGAAGCTGGGGCATTCTACCTCCAAGCTACACTTCCAGCCTGTTTTATTTCTTGTTTTGAAACAGTGTCTCCTACTTGCTGAGGCTGTCCTCGAACCTGTGATCCTCCTTGTCTCAGTCTCCCAAGTACTGGTATTACAGGCATGCGCCACCATGCTGGGCTTGCTTTTTCCTATTTTAAACCATCAAGCTTGGTCTGGTGGCGCACTCCTGCAATGCCAGTACTTGGGAGACTGAAACAGGAGGATATCAGGTTCAAGACCAGCCTCAGTAACCTAGTGAGACCCTGTTTC
The DNA here is from genome assembly GCA_004027185.1 of Glis glis. Taxonomy (NCBI): domain Eukaryota; kingdom Metazoa; phylum Chordata; class Mammalia; order Rodentia; family Gliridae; genus Glis; species Glis glis. The sequence goes on from PVJS01001567.1 coordinate 60,075, forward strand.
AAAAAAAAAGAAAAGAAATAGGGCTGGGAGTGGAGCTCAGAGGTAAAATGCTCTTGGGGTCAGTCCCAGTACCACACACACACAACAAACATCAAGCCATTTTCCCTCCTTTTCCCCCAATCTTTGTAAGATCGGGACCCATTGAGGGTAAGCCCTGGGGGGCGCTTGCTGCAGGTTTTACTGAATCTGGGTGCCGTGACAAATGGGATCCTTTGCTTGATGGTGTCTTGGTGGAGTCGTCAGTGGTAGAAATACTTGGTTGTAAGACACAGATTCCAAGGGTTGGTAGGTTGGTGACAAATTTCTGGTGCCACTCAAAAATCTCACAGTGCTATACCATAGCCATACTTGTCTGAGCCAGTGCCTTCGTGGGCGTGGAAGTCCCAGCGCCTTGGCTTCTTAGGGAAGTTGAGGTTGGAGGTGAGTGCCCACTGCGTTACCTACCACCTTCCTTGCTCTCTTGTTACTTGGACTTAAAGTGAAGAATAGAAAGTTAAGAAGAAAACCCATCAGAATGGTGATCATAGTTCCCAATATGCTGTCTAATTTCCAAGGACTTCAATACTGAGAGTATTTTCTCTCTTGCAAACCAAGTATTTATCAGCTGTATTTATGTTAATAATGACTACCACAAAACTCCTTAAATAGAAAGCTTTACAAACTGATGGCCTTTCTAAGGGGATTTACTGCTGCAGTATTCTTTTCATCTGTTACTGCACTGACTTTTATTTATTTATTTATTTTTGTGGTACCGGGGATTGAACCCAGGGGTGTTCTACCTCCGCGCTACACCCCCGGCCCTATTTTTTATACTTTATTTTGAAACCGGGTCTCATGAAGTTGCGGAGGGCCTCACTAAGTAGAGAGAGAGAGAGAGGGAGAGAGGGAGAGGGGGAAAGGGAGTGGAGGGGGGGGAGAGAGAGAGAGCGAGAGCGAGCTGAGGCTGGCCGTGAACCCAAATCCTCTGGTCTCCTCCTCCCAAAGAACTGGGATTACAAGTGTGTGCCACCATGCCCGGCTTAGTTGGGGATATTCTAAATCCCCCCCGCCCCGTGCTGGGATCGAACCCAGAGACACTCTACCACTCAGCTACACACACAGCTCTTTTCCAATAAAAAATAATTTTTATTATCCAAATAAAATAAATAAAAATAATTTTTATTTTCCAAATAAAAAATAAAATAGGGCTGGGGGTGTAGCTCAACAACTTATCAAGTCCCTGTTTCAAAATTAAAAAGGGCTGAGGGTGTAACTCAATGGGAGAATACCCCTGCCTTCATTCCCCAGTAACTGCCCTCCACACACAGAATTTTGGTATGTTAGTGACACAATTTACAGTAAAAAAATTACATCCAGTAATTACATCTCTGATCCTCACAAACTTCCTGATTATTTTTGACTAACAGTAAAATAGCATACTCAGTTGTTTGCCTAAAGAAATGTGTTTGTTGCCAGGTGTGGTGGCGTATACCTGTAATCCTAGTACTTGGGAGGCTGAGACAGGAGGATCGCAGGTCTTCAGCAACCTAGCAAGACCGTTTCAGAACAAAAAATAAAAAGGGTTGGGGTAGAATGCCCCTGGGTTCAATCCCTCGTACCACCAAAAAAGAAAGAAAACTAAAAAGAAAGAAATGTGCTTGTTTACTTCTTGGTAATTACACTGTCTGGTAGGATTTAAAGTATGCAGAAGTACTGTGTTGATAATGAAAGGTTTGAAAATTGCCTTTTAAGGTGAAAGTTTTAGAAATCGACTCTAGAATTAAAAGCGGTAAATAACTTTTTTTTTGTACTAGGGATTGAACTCAGGGGCATTCTACCCAAGCTACACTGAATGCCCACCCACCCACCTGCCTGCCTTCCTTCCTTTCTTTTTATTTTCTTGTGGTACTGGGGGTTGAACCCAGGGACATTCTACCTCTGGGCTACACCCCCAGCCCTTTTTATTTTTTGTTTTGAGACAGGTTCTCACTAAGTTGCTGAGAGTCTCACTACATTGCTGAGGCTGTCCTCAAACCTGCGATCTTCCTGTCTCAGCCTCTCAAGTACTGGGATTATAGTCGTGCACCACCCCACCAGGCTCGATAAATAATATTTAAAGCTAGAGTTTAGGCACTGACCTAGGGTTTTCTGAAATTTGTTGTGACTTAAATTTACCAGAATTTTTTTTTTTTTGCTTTTTATTTTTCAGAAGTACTGGGGATTGAACCCAGGATCCCATGCATGCTAGGCACTGATATCAGCACTTTTTATGTTCTCTTTTGAGAGATAGGGTCTCACTAAATCGCCCAGGCTGGCCTCGAACTTATGATTCTCCTGTCTCAGCCTCCTGATTATAGGTGTGTTCCACCATGCTCTGCTTCTCTTGCTTTTTAAACAGCCCTCCCCCCACCCCCAATTAAGTAGTGTAAATACTTGCAACTTTATGGATTTATTAGTTTGGTTTTATTTTTCACATGTTTTTTGTGTTTGTATGAGTTAAGGGGTATATATTGGCTCTCTTCTTTACTATAAGGATTTATGTTTTTTTTTTTGTTTCTGCGGTACTGGGGATTGAACCCAGGAGCGGTCTACCTCCGAGCTACACCCCTGGCCCTATTTTTTTATGCTTTATTTTGAAACCCGGTCTCACGAAGTTGCGGAAGGCCTCACTAGGTAGGGGGGGGGGAGGAGAGAGAGGAAAGAGAGAGTGCGCATGCGCGGGCTGAGGCTGGCCATGAACCCGGATCCTCCGGTCTCCGCCTCCCAAAGTACTGGGATTACAAGCGTGTGCCACCACGCCCCGCCGGTTTTTTTTTAATTAGGGTTTTTTCAATGTTACCCCATTTTTAGTAAATATAGAGAATCCAAGAATGACTTTTAAGTGTCTTTTGGTACTGACATTTGATGCATTTATAAAAGTTGCCCCCTTATTTCAGCCCTAATCCCAACCCTGGCTCTGCTGTTGTTCAAAAGCAGTTTATTTCTCAACTGAAGATCATCTTTAGAACTACTTATGGGAGGGTGGTGATGAAACCTTTCTTGGTGGGGTGGGAATGCAGATACAAATGTAAACCTGTAGGTATAAGTGTCTTAAAGCTTGTTAAATTCAAGTTTGTTTCCTTTAGAACTAGAACCATACATGATTTCCTTTTTTCTTTTTCTTTTGAGACATAGGGATCTTGCTAGCTCAATATTACCTCTGTCCTTTGGGCTCAAATGATCCTCCTGCCTCTCAGTCCCCTGAATAATTGGGACTATAGGCACATGCCACTGCACCTGGTTCTTAGAGATTGTTTAAAATGTTATGTTTATTTCCAGTAGCAATAATACTTGGTACAGAGGAAGATAATAAGGGGGGCAACCCCTTCATTTTAGATGTGCTGTATTTTACAGGTTTGATCTTGAGAAAAAAAAATAGCATCTGTTTGTAGACAAATAAATGTGTTTAAAAATGAAAGGTAAAGCTGGGCATGGTGGAACATGCCTGTAATGTCAGGTACTTAGGAGGCTGAGGCAGGAGAATCGAAAGTTCGAGGTGAGCATGGTCAATTTAGTGAGACCCTGTCTAAAAATAAAAAAGGAAGAGCCAGGCATGGTGGTGCACGCTTATAATCCCAGTACTTGGGAGGCTGAGACAGGAGGGTCACAGGTTCAAAGCCAGCTTTGACAATTTAGCAAGGCTCTCAGCAACCTAGTGAGACCCTGTTTCCAAATAAGAAATAAAATTGGGCTGGAGGTGTAGCTTGGAGGCAGCATGCCTCTGTGTTCAGTCCCCAGTACCAAAAAATAAAAAAGGAAAAAGGCTGGGGATGTAGTTCACTCGTAGAGCACCCCTGAATTCAATCCCCAGGATACCCCCCACACACATACATCATAGTAGAGATAAGTAAAATTTATCAGAATTATAACAAAAATTATGTGATGGAAAAGAATCTAGTCCCCAACAGCTTTTTGTTATCACTGTCATACAATCAAAGGCTATCCCCCTCTCAGCCCCACCTAATAGCACTGTGCACTAAGAACAGAAGTTCCCATCCATTTTAAACCTGTCTGTCAGAGGATCGCCTACAACCCAGATTCTGTGACAGTTAAGATGGCCTCAAACTCCCACTGACCCAGTTTTTGTGGTACTGGAGATGGAACCCAGAGGCATTCTTCCTACAAGTATACCTCCAGCCCTTTAAAAAAAATTTTTTTCGAGCCAGGCGTGGTGGCGCATGCTTGTAATCCCAGCACTTGGGAGGCGGAGACCGGAGGATCCGGGTTCGCAGCTGGCCTCAGTGAGGCCCTCCGCAACTTTGTGAGACCCGGTTTCAAAATAAAGGATAAAAAATAGGGTCGGGGGCGTAGCTCGGAGGTAGAACGCCCCTGGGTTCAATACCTGGTACCGCAAAAAAAAAAAAAAAAAAATAGGGCCGGGGGTACGCCCCTGGGTTCAATCCCCGGACCTGTAATCCCATCTACCTAAGAGGCTGAGGCAGGAGGATAGCCTGGGCAATTTAGTGAGACTGTGTCTCAAAATAAAATATAAAAAGGACTGGGGAGCTGGGCAAGATGGCACACACCTGTAATCCCAGTTCTTGGGAGGGTGAGACAGAAGGATCGCAGGTTGGAGACCAGCCTCAGCAACTTACCAAGGCCCTCAGCAACTTTGTGAGACCCTGTTTAAAAAAAAATTCGAGCTGGGCGCGGTCGTGCACACTTGTAATCCCAGTACTTGGGAGGCTGAGACAGGAGGATCACAGGTTCAAGGCCAGCCTCAGCTACTTAGTGAGGCCCTCCGCAACTTAGTGAGACCCTGTTTCAAAATAAAGAATAAAAAATAGGGCTGGGGGTGTAGCACAGAGGTAGAATGCCCCTGGGTTCAAACACACACACACACACACACACACACACACACACACACACAATCGGGCTGGGGGTATAGCTCAGAGGTAGAATGCCCCTGGGTTCAATCCCCAGTATCACCAAAGGGGAAGAAAAAAAAAGAAATTGGAACCAGGTCCAGTTCATAGCCCACTTGAGTTTTAGTATACCGGTTCCCTTCCTTTGTTAGTGAGTACCTGACCTGTGGCCCCCAATGTGTGAAAGTATGTATGTTTAAGGTTCTGTTGTTTAGCAAGTTATTACTCAATGTGGATGGTGATAACTACCTCTCTTAGAAGGTGGTTGCTTCTTTTCCTTCCACATTATAGTGTTTGATTTTCAGACAGCTTTGTGGAGGAAGCCTAACTTTATCACCAGCATTATTATGGAAACAAGCCAGGTGGTCAGGCGAGGTCTCTGGGATCTCCTGGGCTGTGGAGCCTCCATTGTAATAATGGGTGTTTTTCATTGTTTTTGTTTTCCCTTTAAAAAAAAACTGTAAATATTATTACATGGTTCTAAAGTAATGAATTTTAATGGGACAATAAAACTTTTTCTAGTCATGTTTCTTTTTTCCTTACCAAAGAGAAAATTGGGGTTTCTGAGAAGGCTGTAATTTCTTTGCTGTTATCTGTTACTGTGGTGTGGGATGATCAAATTTCACATTTCCAGGTTGCTAGGAGATAGGCAACCTATCATAGATACTGACATGTAAGATCTCTTTACCTCTTTATTTTTTGAACATCTGTATTTCTTAGAATTGCCATGCTTCCTTTCTGAAACCTAAACTACGCAGAGAAAGCACTATTACTTTGACCAAGTTCAGGAAATATAAAACAGGTTAGAAATTGAACCTAGGTTTAAATAAAGGACATTACTGACTGCTGTATAGTAAGGTAAATGAAAAGTTGCTTTTGCCTCTGTTGTTGCTGCCAGCTCTTTAGCTTCTTTTTGAGACCTTCTCTTGGCACAGAGTGGTAGCGAGCGAGCTAAAAACACCCTTTCTAGGACTTCAGATAAAGGGAATCATAGGCCCAGGAAGTAACTTCAAAAAATTCACTGATTTTGTGTCTCTGGAACATTTAGCTTTCCTATAGCTATTTTGCCCATATGCTTTCAATTGCAAGAAGAAATTACTTTAGATTATAATACAATTATTTTGGGAGCTAAATTTAAGATTGGGTTACTAGGGTTCTTTAGATTACAATACAGTTATTTTGGGAGTTAAGTTTAGGATTAGGTTAAAAAAAATGTGCCCAGATGGTATTTGCTGATGAGAATATTACACAAGAATTCCTTTGAAGTTGAATGCTTTGCCATATTAATCAGAAAAGTTTTATTAGTGTCTGGTTTTGAATAGCACAGGGATTAGAGATTGAGATGGCCAGTTAGAATTTGTTGGATTAGGGAGCTCTACTTGGTGTTACAACACCTACTGCCCTCTGTTGTTCTGTCTCAATTTACTGTAGCATCTTTGTAACAGTATGGTTTAGAGGTGGTGTATATTTTATAAGTACCTCAGTTTGCTCTATGTAACTTGATGATAATGAAGCCAGGATGAGACCCTTTGATTACATTAGTAAATATTCTGTTATTACTTTACAGATTGACTCCCATCTCGGCCAGTTCATTTTTTAAATAAATGTAGTCTATTGTCACACTGGAAAAATTAATTGAAATTGTCTTTGTTCTGTGACAGTGACTTTGGTAGACTGTCCATGCCAGCAATAGCAGGCAGACACACTTTCATTGTATTATTTGAGTTGACTGAAGGGGGGCTGGGGATTTAGTCAGTGGTAGAACATGTGCCTAGCATGCCCAAGGCCCAGAATTCAATCCCCAACACCAAAAAATAAGCCAAATAAAATAATATAACTGAAAAATTTGACTATCAGAAAAGTTGCTGAGATAATATGAGGGAGGTGTATTGACAGAGGATGGAATTTTTTAACTTTATCAATTATTTCAGATTTTTCCCCCCTGTGGCACAGGGGATTGAACCCAGAGGCATTCAACCTCTGAACTATGCCCCCAGCTTCCCTTTTTAAAATTTAATTTTTGAAACAGGGTCTCACTAGGTTGCTGAGAGTCTCGCTAAGTTGATGAGGCTGGTCTTGAACCTGAGATCCTCCTGTCTTTGCCTCCCAAGTACTGGGATTATGCCACACCTGGCTAATTATTTAGGATTTAATTTCTGTATGCAAGCTGAATATAATGGTAAACCTTGGTTTGTCTATGATTTATCTTTGTCCTAACATGTTATTTTTCTAACTTTATAAAATTACCCAAGTGGTAAATGTTCATTACAGAAAATTAGAATATACTTATAAACAAAAAAATTAAAAATTCCCTTATACTTCCATTACCTCTAGGAATAACAGTGTTGAATTGTAGCTGTCTGTCAGTCTATGTCTTATTTCCATTGTATAATTGTCTTTTGTGCAGGTGGGTAGTGGGGATTGAATCCAGGGCCTCCTGCATACTAGGCAAGCATTCTGTAGTCCAGTACTTGGGAGGCTGAGACAGGAGGATCACAGGTTCAAGGCCAGCCTCAGCAACTTAGAGAGACTCTCAGGAACCTAGTAAGACCCTGTTTCAAAATAAAAATAAAATGGGCTAGGGGTGTAGCTCAGAGGTAGAGTGTCCCTGGGTTCATCCTCAGTACCAAAACAAAACAAAACAAAACAAAAATACCATGTTGCCAGCTTTCCAGAAAAGCTGGCAATATGCTATTCCAGTTTTCAAGCTCTTATCTTTTTAGTTGGTTTTATATGTATATTAATATCTGAAATTTTACCTAGTTGCAGAATGAAGAAGAGCCTGGGGAACCTGAACAGGCTGCAGGCGATGCTCCCCCACCTTACAGCAGCATCTCTGCAGAGAGTGCAGGTAAGTACTGGACGAGGTGATTACTGACTTAACATACACCTTCTCTAGGATGTTTATTGGTATTTGCCTTTGCATCAGCTTTCCTTAAGTTGTCACTGGCCTTATTTTTAGTCTGTAGCCCAAGATAAAAAAAAAAGGTGCCTTACTGTTTTGAAAAACAGATGAAACCTCATTTTAATGTGGCTTTTTCTAAAATATAGAGCTCAGTCATTCCAACTGACTCTTTTTAAAAATTAATTAATTAATTAATTAATTTATTTATTTATTTTGTACTGGGGGTTGAACCCAGGGGCATTCTACCTCTGAGCTACACCCCCAGCCCTTTTTATTTTTTATTTTGAAACAAGGTCTTGCTAAGTTGCTGCAATCCACTTGTCTCAGCCTCCCAAGTACTGGGATTAGAGGCATGTGCCACCACACCCTGCTTCCAGCGGATTCTTAATATAAAAGAAGTAGAATTTAGGAACTAGGCAATCATCTGATTTTTATTTTTGTAGTCTTTTCATTAACTGTTTTGGCTGTTATGATCCTAGACCCTATAACCAGAAATAGACTATGTTGAATGTCTTCTATGTTGGCCTTTTTTTTTTGTGGTACTGGGGATTGAACCCAGGGGCATTCTACCTTTGAGCTACACCCCCAGTCCTTTTCATTTTTGTTTTTGAACCAGGTTGCTAGGTTGCTGAGAGTCTATCTTGCTGAGGCTGTCTTCAAATCCCAAGTACTGGGATTACAGGTGTGTGCCACCATGCCTGGCTGGTATATTCTTAATGAAATAAAAAACTAGAAGTCTCCCAACTCTTTCATCCTGTTCCTTAAAACTTAAACTTTTCTTGTCTTTAGTTTTTTCATTTTATGGCAGGTTGTCTCTTTGGTTTTCATGTGTATTTGTGGAAGAGATGGGGTGAAGAAATGTCAGTAATTGAGAGCTTTTGGTAACTAGAGTTTCTGGTAACCAGTTCTGCTGTAATTCACTAAAGTTGACCAGTTTTGATAGTACCTCTTCTATATTCTCTAAAACAGGACTATAGCTGAGTGCAAATATATGGGCACTCAGTGGCCCATGTGCCACTCCCTATGGAACCCAACCTACTCCAGCATACACAGGTGAATTGAAGATTGCATTTATCCCAGTGGAGCTCAGGCAACAGCCTCAGAATCCATTTCAGCAGAGCCCCTTAGGCAGCCCTTGTCAGCTGGTGTGAGATGAAATCTGTTGATAGTCTCTGAGTCTCTGAGGTTGCCAGTATAACTGTTAAGTGGAACATAGGTTAGACAGTATTTCATCTCCATTCTGGCTTCAGTTTCTGAACTCTCATATTAGTCTCCTTGTATTTCTATCTCTTTGTACTAGATAATGATTCTTTTACTTGTAAGCACCTGAAACTAACCCTGCTAACTTAAGGTTTGGAAGATTTCTAGGTTATCTCATGGAACCAAATTAAGGCTGTAACACCAAGACTTGGAAAAGAAATCACAATGAGTGAATCAAAATTCACTCCTTTTTTTCCAGACCATATATATTGGTCTTCCCTTAAACACACCTAGTGAAAACCCCAGCTCATTAATAAGAATTTGGATTTCCTATTTTAGTAATGATAAAAGTCCCTTACATTTAGCTACCCCAAACCATTAGAATGTATTTTTTTCCCCTGAATAATACCTGATTTTTTACCTTCTGTAATTATAAAACTTTTAACCATTTTAGGTACACTGCCTTATTCACTCATATCTTATATTCTTTGTTTAAATTTTTCTTTATGATTTAGGGATTACAATTAGAAACATCCTCTGGTAGATATCTTATTCAGTGGTGGCTTTATTCATTGAGATTTGTAAAACTTTTTTTTTGTAGTACTGGGGATTGATTTCTGGGGCATTCTACCTCTGAGCTACACCCTCAGCCCTATTTTATTTTTAAATTGGGTCTTACTAAGTTACAGCATGCCTCACTAAGTTGCTGAGGCTGGTCTCTAACCTGCAATCCTCCTGTCTCAGCCTCCCAAGTACTGGGATTACAGGCTTGTGCCACCACGCCTGGTTTGTAGAATTTTTTGATTTAAAAAAGCTTTTTATTTTTTTAGGTCAGGTGTGGTGGCACGTCTTAAATTTAGCACGTCTTAAACTTGTACACTGGCATTTTAGCAAGACCCTGTTTCAAAAATTTAAAAAAGTGTTTTTTCCCCATATGGGGGGGGGCCCCCCACTAAATGGCATGTCTCATGCTGCCAGCATGAGGTCCCTTCACTTCTTTGTACTTATGTTTATCTTTCCATGGGCCTGAACAGCAAATAAGAGAGCTTCTCAAGACCAGATATAAAGTAAAGATACACCCTTTCTCTGGAATACAGGCCTGAAGAACTCTCTTAAATAAAGGGTTTGGGTTTTGTGGCATTTTATGTTAATACTCAGAAACCTTGAAAATAAAAGAAGGGAGGTAGGAAAGGAAACTTCCTGGGTCTCGAAACCTCTTGTTTCTCTATTGAGTTCTTTTAAGTTCCTGTTAAATGGAGTGTCAGGAAAATGTGTTTTTATAGATTGTGAATTACTCAAGAACATTAATTATTTATGAACCTTTTAAAGTTTTCCTTTTTTTTAAAAAAGGGAAACCTTTAAAATGGCCTTCTTTTCATTGTTAAATGCTTATTTTTGATGTGAGTGCTGTCTGCATACCTGTCAGTCCATCTGTGAGAAGAATGGTTACAAACAGAAGTTGATGGAGAAAGCACAGGTCATCTTTTGGGATATGTAGTTAACTTGTTACTTTATTTTGTAGTGTACAGATTTGAATAGTTTAACAGATATTAAGTTTTGCTTTGAATGTGCTGAATATTCAAACTTGGGAAGATCATCATATTAAACTTTTTATGGAAATTTAACATTATAGGAGGTATATATATTGATGGATTCCTTTTTTTTTTTTTTTTGGTTCTGGGGATTGAACCCGGGGGCACTCTACCTCTGAGCTACACCCCCAGCTCCATTTTATTTTTATTTTGAAGCAAGGTCTTGCTAAGTTACTGCATGTGCCAGTCTTGAATCTGAGATCCTCCTGTCCAAGCCTCCCTATTACTAGGATTATAGGTGTGTACCAGATGATGAATTCCATTTTTTAAAAAAATCTTTTGAAATAGTTAAATAAAAATATTCTTTGATTGCTCTCACTTAAGAGGTAATAGGTAACAGTTTTATTAATGTATTCAGAATTACTATGGCAATAGACTAATTCAAAGTACAGATTTAAATTTTTTTTTGTGGTACTGGGGATTGACCTAGGGGCATTCTACCACTGAGCTACACCCCCAGCCCTATTTTTTATTCTTTATTTTGAATCAGGGTGTCACTAAGTTGCAGAGGGCCTCACTAAGTAGCCGAGGCTGGCTGCGAACCCGGAACCTCCAGTCTCAGCCTCCCAAGTACTGGGATTACAAGCGTGCGCCACCACGCCCGGCTTTAATTTATAAAATGTCTTGGTTAAAAAGCAAAGTTTTTCTAGGAAATTTTATTTGAAATGTTTATAATATAGGCACATACATACATGTGTATGTATGTATGTGAAGTGATTATTTTGATGTGGACTGCACGACAGCTTTAATTTCCATGACACATTTTCCTATATTTTCTTTTAAAAGTTTTGTTATTTTTACTTTTCCCATTTAGATCTGCATTCCATCTGCAATTGATTCTCTGTATAGTACAAAGTAATGATCAAGATTAATTTGTTTTTCCATGTGGATCCAGTTAGCCCCACAACTTTTATTGAAAAGACCATCTTTTTTCACTATGCTACAGTGTCACATTTGTTATAAATCGGGTGTCTATATATATGTGGATCTGTTTCTTGACTATTTTGTTCTTGGATTTATCCTTATGTACCCTACTATCTTAATTTTAGTTTCATGATCTTGATATCTGGTTATAGGTTCTTTAGCTTTTTATTTTTTTGGCAGTACTGAGGATTGAACCCAGGGCCACACTCATGCTAATCAAGTGCTGTACCACTAAACTATATCCCCAGCACTATAAGTGTCTTTTGGTTGTTATTCTATATGAACTCTTAGAGAAGTGACTGGGTTTTGTTTGCCACAATTGGTGGAAACCCTTTATTTCTTCAGCTAATCATCAGACTTTTTTCTGTAGCATATTTTGACTACAAAGATGAGTCTGGGTTTCCAAAGCCCCCCTCTTACAACGTGGCTACAACACTGCCCAGTTATGATGAAGCAGAGAGAACCAAGGCTGAAGCCACCATCCCTTTGGTTCCTGGAAGAGTAAGTATAATTTGCAATTCATGTTACATGATGGGCTGCTTTGTGGGAGTTAAGTTTTTATTATCCAGTTTAGAGTTATTGTATTGTTCAGTATAGTATTGACTCGTGAAACTATAGCTGATTTTAAGCAAATGCATTTTCTTTTGGGTTAATAAACATCTCTTTCTGAAAATGATGAGATAAAGAGGTATAAATGAGCAGAAAGTCACTAGTTAAGTCAGCTCATTTTCTCTGTGTCTCTAAAACTGCTATTACACTTTCTGAAGTCTCCTGGGATGAATGAAACATCTTAGAACAGGAGCAAATTTAGTAGTAAATACACCATCTTGATTTTCTACACTTAATATTTTAGTGTTAGGTGGGTAGCTACTATGGAGGTCTATGGAAAGAAAAACATGTGCAACTTCATAGAATTAAGCTAATAAAGGGAACTTTTAACAGTCACCTAGATGAACCGTATGCCTCTAGCAGTTCAGATCATGCCATTTGTGAAGGTTTAGTGAATTCTGATCTATCTAGGCCACTGTGAATTAATGAAGGTTGGGATGTAAAGTAAGCCAACACAGACTTTTGAGCACTCTTAGCTCTTGATGTTAGACTTGAAAGTGTGGTTTCATAAATATCCATCCAGGTCAAGATTGATGCTGGTAGGACCTTGGGTTAGATATTGGGAGAATAGGGGGCAGAACACAGGAATGTGGGGGGAAATCAGGGCTCCAGGCTCTAGGTCTGGAGGAAGCTGGAAGTAACAATAAAAACAAGAAGAGAAGCCTAGTCTGGCAGTGTAATGGCTTAGGCCCGAGAGGTTCCCCTGGCTCTAGGATAGTGGACTGTTCATTGACTGCTCCTACTGTAAGGAATGGAACTCCTAAAATTGCTACTTGACAGAAATAGTTTATGAGCCCAGAGTAGGCTGATCCTACATGGTAAAGTACATTCAGATCTTGTAGGTGCCAGGGAGAAACTAAGAACCCTCATGGAGCTTGTCTAAAAACAAAACAGTCGTAACATAACTGCCATATATTGAAAGCAAACAACATGGTTGGTATTGTGCTCGATGCTTTTATATATTTTGTGTATTGTTTCCAATCCTCACCGTAACCTCTCAAAGTAGAAATTATCTTTTTTAGATGCCAAAAAATTATTAGATCTAAAAAATTTTTAGATCTAAAAAAATTATTTTTTGATGCCAAAATTTAGATCAAAAGAGATGATGTAATTTGCCTAAAGTCATTTGCTTAATGTGTAAGCAACAGAAATAAGGCAACTCCAGATATTTCAGACTCAAAAGTCCTTCCTGGTATATTTCACTATACTCTGTAGAACTGTTGGAATAGATGGGAAATGGACAAGTATGGAGTTAAGCTCTGATTAATTACAGAAATCTTCAGAATTCTTTTATTAGATAAGTGTACATATTTAGGAACTTCTTTTTTGAGACAGTCTCTCACTACCTTGCCCAGGCTGGCCTTGAACTTACAGTGTTTCTGCCTGACCTCAAACTTGTGATCCTCTTGCCTCAGTCTCCCAGGTGCCAAGGCGCCCAGGTTAGGAGACATGTATGAGAACTCTTATTCAACAGACATATATAAGGCACTTTTTATAAACTTTTTTTTTTTTTGCGGTATCGGGGATTGAACCCAGGGGCGTTCTACCTCCGCGCTACACCCCCGGCCCTATTTTTTATACTTTATTTTGAAACCAGGTCTCACAAAGTTGCGGAGGGCCTCACTAGGTAGAGAGAGAGAGAGAGAGAGACAGGGAGAAAGAGAGAGAGAGAGAGAGAGAGAGAGAGAGAGACAGCTGAGGCTGGCCGCGAACCCGGATCCTCTGGTCTCCGCCTCCCAAAGTACTTATAAGGCACTTTTTAATATAAGATGCTATATATTTTGCAGTGGATAAGTTTGTATTTCTCAAAAATAATATTTAGTAGATACTTAATGTAATATTTTTAAAAAGCTTTGAATAGGTCAGGATACAGAGCTTAAAATCCAGGTAGGGCCCACAAATGTTCATATCCTGCACAAGAGCAGTGGGCATCAAAGAACTGTGACTTTACTAGGTGGTCACAGGGGACATAGGAAGATGTGACCAGAACTGTCCTTTGTAGAATACTTGGAATGCTAGGCTGAGGCATTTCAACATAGTATGTAGAGTCCTTCAGAGGTTTTAAGCAGGAGTATGAAAGGACTAGTGTGATGTTTTGGGAATATTAGCCTGGCAGCAACTTATAGGAGGAATCATGAGAGAAGGGATACCAAAGATAGGAAGAATAGTAAGAAGGCATTTATAGTATTATTAGAAATTATGTCCATGTATTTTTGGAGTATATGTTTCAGTACTTAAAAAAAAAAAGTTCGTTCCAGCCGTGGTATCACACACCTATAATCCGAGCTACTCAGAAGAATGAGGCAGGAGGATCGGAAGTTCTAAGCCAGCCTAGGCTAGATTTAGTGAGACTCTGTCTCAAAATAAGAATGGCTTGGGATGTAGCTCAGTGGTAGAACACTTGCCTAGCATACATGAAGCCCTGGGTTCGATCTTCAGTATTGCAAAAAAAAAAGGCGAAATCTTATTCTAATAATAAGTCAAAATACTAGATATTTAATATTTTAAGAAGTAATTATAAACCAAATGCATTCTTTTAAAAACTTCAAAACAGTACAGGCAGAGTGTTCAGTTAGAAAAGGAAGCTGCCACTGATATTTCACTTTCTCTAGTTTCCACTCCCCAGGGGAGCTGCTGGTAACAGTTTGGTATGGATCATCCCAACCCCTTTTATGTGTAGGACAAGTTTTGATTGTCCTTAAAACTTTTTTTAATTTGAGGAGCCCTCATTGAATTTATCTAGAACTCATCACTTTTACTTTTAAGTTATATTCAGTTACTTTTAAATAACTCATTCAGGCGTGGTGGCCCACGCCTGTAATCCCAGTACTTGGGAGGCTGAGACAGGGGTATTGCAGGTTCAGCAACTTAGTGAGACTCTTAGCAACCTAGCGAGACCCTGTTTTAAAACAAAAAATAAAAAGGGCTGGGGATATAGCTCAGAGGTAGAATGCCTCTGGGCTCAATCCTCAGTGCCACACACACACACACACACACACACACACACACACAATCTTTCTTTTTTTTGTGGTACTGGGGATTGAACCCAGGGGCATTCTACCTCCGAGCTACACCCCCAGCCCTATTTTATTTTTATGTTGAAACAGGGTCTCACTAAGTTGATGAAAGTCTCACTACTTGGTGAGGCTGTCTGCGAACCTGTGATCCTCTAGTCTCAGCTTCCCTATTGTGTTTTCAACTTAGGATAGAAAAGATCCTGTCTGCTGATAAGATTGAAGGTAAATTTGTTTCAGACCCATATACCAACACAAGAAAATGCTTATGGAGTTGAGCATTGTGTCTATGATCATGCTGTCCTTCTACTCCCATGTCAGTTGGCCTCATAAAGTACTTTTAGTCAATTTTATCTCTGTAATAAGGCACTGTATTACTAACAGTGTAGGCCCTAAACAAGCCTTGGATTACTGATATTCTAGAATTTAAGCCAGATGTGTAATTTTTTTTTCTTTCCTTGAGATACGTTTTTAGAAAGGAAAAGTAAATAATTCCTTGTGACTTTTTAAAATTTTGAAGTGTATTATTAAAAGAATTTGGGTTGGGGCTGGTTTGTAGTTCAGTGGTAGAGTACATGCTAGAAGACCAAAGAAAAAAAAAGAGAGAATTTGAGTTGTAAAATGAAAACTATGGAGATAGAAAAAAAGATTTGTGTCTGCTCTAATTGTATGTTTTACTTTATAATGCAAAATGATTTTTTTTGGTATGTATGTGGTGCTTGGGATTGAGCCCAGGGGCATTCTACCTCTGAGCTACACCCCAAGCCTTATTTTATTTTTATTTTAAAATAGGGTCTTGCTAGTCACTACTTGATGAGGCTGTCCTTGAACCTGTAATCCTTCTGTCTCAGCCTCCTAAATACTGTGATTACAACCTCCCAAGTACTGTGATTACAAGCATACACCACCATGCCCAGCCTCAAAATGAATTTTTTAACACATACTGAGCCTTTAATGCTCATAGTTTTGAATTGAACCAAAGCAATAAATTTTCTCCTTTGTACTCTTATTTATCCCTTTCTTTATTTTTATTGTTGTCTTTCCTTTGCCTAGAAATAACTTATTAATTAACCTTATTCCTTCTCTTCTCATTTAGGATGAAGATTTTGTGGGTCGGGATGATTTTGATGATGCTGACCAGCTGAGGATAGGAAATGATGGGATTTTCATGTTAACTTTTTTCAGTAAGTATATACACACAGCAGTCACTTCCTACAAGCTAGAGTGCTTTGGATTAATCTTTGGAAAATATGAAGTAGTTATGGAGTAATGTATTTTTGCATGAGCTGAGCCTCATCTTCCAGGTCTACAGGGCCCCTTAGCATTGCTCCTACTCATACCTAACCTGTAGAGTAGGAAGTAAATGCCCATTGTCTGGTGAATTTTGCTCTTCAAGCTTCTGTTTTCTGATAGATGAGTCAGCCTGATTTTCCCCTTTGTTATTTTGTATCTGTCTTTTCATGAGCCTTACTTAGAAGTGAGCAACTATTTATTTTATTTGCTCCATTCAAAACATAAAAGAGGCTGGGGGTGGTAGCGCACGCCTGTAATCCCAGTACTTGGGAGACTGAGACAGGAGAATCACACACAGGTTTGAAGCCAGCCCCAGCAACTTAACAACACTCAGTAACCTAGCAAGACCCTGTTTCCAAATAAAAAATAAAATAGGGCTGCAGGTGTAGCTTGGTAGAATGCCCCTGGGTTCAGTTCTCAGCACCAAAAACAAAACAAAACACATAAAGAAAATTCAGTGCTTTCAAAGATGATATTATGTAAACTGTCAGAATTCACAGAGCAGGAAGATGAATGACTTGAATCAGATTATTTGGGGGCATCCATTTAATGGCCAAGGCATTTATTTTATTCGCTGAAGTATATAACACATCAAAGAGTGCAGGTCATAAGTATACAGTTTTGTGAATGTCAAAGCATTTTTGACAGTGAATAGCAGTAGTCATAATAGTATAAAATGTGATATTCAGAGAGTATTTTTTTTGTTGCTTTGGGGGGAAGACAGAGGATGAGTGTTTTGGGGAGAGGCAGGGTGAGGGATGTAAAGGGTAGGCTGTCTTTTATTCCTTGGGAAAATAATTTAAGCAGCAGCAGATGTAAAAGGGCACTCCTGTTCCTTGGCTAACAAGACATGTCTGACATGTTTTTTTTCCCCTTCTGCCTTTACAGTGGCATTCCTCTTCAACTGGATTGGGTTTTTCCTGTCTTTTTGCCTGACCACCTCAGCTGCAGGAAGATATGGGGCCATCTCTGGATTTGGTCTCTCTCTAATTAAGTGGATTCTGATTGTCAGGGTAAGTTGTACAAAAGGAAAGATAGGTTCTGCAGAGGGATAATAATTAGAATGATTTTGAGTATTTGATTTTTCATTTGCATTTTTTGAGTTATTGCAATATTTAAAATGGTATTTGGTGTCTTTGTTCTGGTTTCATGATGAAGTTGAACCCAGATCAGCTGCAAGTGGTTCCTGCATACAAGTTTTGTTGTCAAATCTAGTGATACTGGTCTATCGTACAGGCTGTTCACCAGTGGCTTGCTTCCTTTATTCATTTTTCATGGTTCTTGGAGATTAAACCCCAGGCATATAAGGGCAAGTGCTCTACTACTGAGTTATATCCCCAGACCTTTTTATTTTTGAGTCAGGGTGTTGCTAAGTTGCCAATTCTGGCCTCTAACTTGAAATCTTCCTGTTTCAGCCTGCCAAGTAGCTGGGATTACAGACGTGCACCACCACACTCGGCTATATAGTAAGGTTTCTAAGAGCTATTGAAGATTTTGAAGCTGGGAGCAGTGGTGCACGCCTGTAATCCCAGTACTTGGGAGGCCGAGACAGGAGGATTGAAGGATTGAAGCCAGCCTCAGCAACTTAGCAAGACTCTCATCAACCTACCAAGGCCCTGTTTCAAAATAAAAAATAAAATAGGGGTGTAGCTCAGAGTTAGGAAGCCCCTGAGTTCAACCTCCAGTACCACAAGGGGATAGAATGCCCCTGAGTTCAATCCCCAGCACCAAAAAAAAAAAGAAAAGAAAAGGCTTAGAAAATCAGAAAAACAATGGGGAAAGTTTATTTCTCATGAAAATAAGTCCTGACATGGAGGCTCGTTTAATCAATAGTTTATCAACATTATCAGGGAGAGCTGGTATTTCAGCATAATGCTACCATTTCCGCTCCCCTAAGAATAAAAGATGGCAATTTCAGATATCACACTGAAACATAACAGTGCTCACCAGAAGAAAAGAAACCACAGATGCTTATCGGCTTATGATGGGGTGCATCCTGATAAAATCATCATAAGTTGAAAATACCATAAGTCAAAAATGGATTTTGACTACCAAATATCATAGCTTAGCATCACAATATACTGTGGAGTCCAAGTCGTTTCCCCTTGTGATGCCCCGACCAACTGCGAGCTGTGATTCACTGCCGCTGCCCAGCATCAACAGAGTACTGTATACCACTAGTCCAGGAAAAGGTCAGAATTCAAAGTATGGTTTCTACTGAATACATACTGCTTTCGCACCATCAGAGTTGAAAAATCCTGTTGGGGACCATCTGCGTTTCTTTTCTTCCATTTTTCTTTTAAGAGCAAGGAAGCATTCTCAGAAGCTCTGAATTTCCATTTGCCAGAATGACACCCTGTGCCCCTTCCTAAAACATTTACTGGCAAAGGTATGGGATTACAATGATAGACAAAATAAAGTTTCCAAGGTCAAGGCAAGGCTGGGGGAGTAGGAACATTAGAAAGGAGGCAGTGAAGCCGGGCGTGGTGGCGCATGCTTGTCATCCCAGTACTTGGGAGGCTGAGACAGGAGGATCCAGGTTCGCGGCCAGCCTCAGCTACTTAGTGAGGCCCTCCGCAACTTAGTGAGACCCTATTTCAAAATAAAGAATAAAAAATAGGGCTGGGGCATAGCTCAGAGGTAGAATGCCCCTGGGTTCAATTCCCAGTACTGCAAAAAAAAAAAAAAGAAAGAAAAGGAAGGAGGCTGTGATATCAGCCAAACAGTTGCCCTTGGCCCCGAACAAACCAAGTAAAACAATTAATTTGTATTTTAAAACACATTAATTTGTATTTTAAAAATTATTGCAAGGAGCCGGGCGCAGTGGCGTACACCTGTAATCCTAGTACTTGGAAGGCTGAGACAGGAGGATTGCAGGTTTGAGGCCAGCTTCAGCAACTTAGCCGACCCTGTTTCAAATAAATAAAAAAGGTCTAGGGATGTAGCTTAATGTTAGAATGCCCCTGGCTTCAGTCCCCAGTATGAAAGGAGGAAAAAATATTTTAAGGGCTAAACAACAGCAATGATAAAACAAATAGAAGCCTTATATTTTGTGTGCCCTAAAATGAATATGTAAAATTGTGTTTGTTAAGGTATCTTTTTTTCTTTCAGTTTTCCACCTATTTCCCTGGATACTTTGATGGTCAGTACTGGCTCTGGTGGGTGTTCCTGGTTTTAGGTAAGTGCTTTTAATAGAAGAAAAGGTTATGTTAAATTTTACAATGAAAATTGCTTTTAGTAAGTCAGGTGTGGTTGTACACACTTGTACTCCCAGTACTTGAGAGGCTGAGACAGGAGGATCACAGGTTTGAGGACAGCCTCAGCAAGTAGTGAGATTCTCAGCAATCTAGGGAGACCCTGTTTCAAAACAAAGAAAATAAAAATTGGTCTGGGGGGTGTAGCTCAGAGGTAGAATACCCCTGGGTTCAATCCCCAGTACCACAAAAAAATTTGCTTTTAGTAAACCCTCATCTCACGTAGTGTATAGTAATATACTAATGATCAATTAAAAGTATAATTTTAAAAACGTTTCTTAAAGATTAGGCCATTGTCACCATCAGACTAATATGCATGTTAATAAAGTCTCTGTATAATGTTGGGTTTTTCCTAATCCATTTACTTATATGCTTCTCTTCCATGTGATAAGATGGTTATACAATCTGTGGATTTTTTCCCTTTGTGAGATATTGCCACAAAACATTCACGAACTCAACCCCAAATTGCTTGTAAGTGTACTATAGCCAGCTGAACTAACTCATGAGTGTATGTGGCCCATCTTTGGTTAGATCTGTCAGTAGACAACAGAAAATATATAGCCTTGTTCACATAAATTCTGAAAGAACCATCATTGGGTTTCCAGAATTCTTTAGCTTACTATTGATGAGAATAAGACTTATTTCATATTGGGGAGGAGACTTTGCTATCAGTCTTTATATTTTTTTACTCTAATCTGTAATCCTTGGGAGGCTGAGACAGGACGATTGTTCATGGCCAGCCTCAGCTACTTAGTGAGGCCCTCCTCAACTTAGTGAGACCCTGTTTCAAAATAAAAAATAAAATAGGGCTGGGGGTAGAGCTCAGAGGAAGACTGCCCCTGGGTTCAATACCCAGCACTACAAAAAATAAGTAAATAAAAATAAATATGACGTGATTGCCTTACCCTACATCTGTGACATCATTTCTTCTGCCTCCTGGTTTGGGCCCCCTTGTTGCCTCCTTGATGAAGGTCTTTGGTGCTGTGCTGCTGATGGGTCTCGTGCCTGTGTCCAGTAGGTGCTTAATTGACTGAGGACCTGCTTTGCTTAGGCTGATAGAGCCATGCAGTGCTAACCCGAAATTTGACTTAGAAAATACAAGTCATCCCTTGCCCTTCTCACCCAGTAGCATCATCTACTCTACTATGTTCTTTGGAATTCCAGTAATTTCAGAAAGAGAAATAGTGTTTTTTCCTCCCATTATTGAGATATTTAATAATAAAAGTAACCAACAGGACAATAACTTAGGAGGAATTCCTTGGCTTGCTTATTCTCTAAACCGTACTTTTAAGAGAAAGGCTGGCCACCCCTTTTCTCCAGAGCCTAAAGTTAAATCATGAATGAACCTAAGAGTCATTAAGCATGTTTTCAGACTGTTTGCAGCTTGCTTGCTTTATTTATTTATTTATTTATTTATTTATTTATTTATTTATTTATTTATTTGTATTGGGGATTGAACCCAGGAGCATTCTATCTCCAAGCTACACCTCCAGCCCTTTTCACTTTTTACTTTGAAACAGGGTGTCGCTAAGTTACTGAGGCTGGCCTTGAACTGGAAATCCTCCTGTCTCAGCCTTCCAAGTACTGGGATTAGAGGCCCACACCCAGTTTACAACATAAATTATTTAAAGAAACTGAATGGGTTGATTTCTTTTCTATATTAAAGTTCCATAGGAGATGGACTTACAATACTTTATCATTGATCATTCTTTTTTTTTTTTTTTTTGGTACCGGGGATTGAACCCAGGGGCATTCTACCTCCGCTCTACACCCCCAGCCCTATTTTTTTATACTTTATTTTGAAACCGGGTCTCACGAAGTTGCGGGGGGCCTCACTAGGTAGAGAGAGAGCTGAGGCTGGCCGCTCATTGATCATTCTTGCTGTTTACTTGTATGCAAAAAATGTTAAGACTTTGGATATGCTTATATGCATTTGCGCCCAATGCTTGGGCTGGTTTTGGAAACTCTCTTGGAAGAGAACTAGTTCTATGAAGTTTCTTCTGCTCTGCAGAGCTCTCAAGCTGGCAGCTCATGAGCTACATCTAGCCTGCAGTTCTGGTTTGTTTGTGCCATATTTGTTTAGTACTGGGAATTGAACCCAGCAGCATTCTCCCACTGAGCTAAAGTTCCAGCCCTTTATTTAATTTTTTTATTTTATTTTTGACCCTGGGGTTTCAACCCAGGGGCATTCTACCTCTGAGCTATACCCCCAGCCCTATTTTATTTTTATTTTGAACAGGGTCTCACTAGGTTTATGAGTGTCTCACTATTTGCTGAGGCTGTCCTTGAACCTGCAATCCTCCTGTCTCAGTCTCCCAAGTACTGGGATTACAAGTGTGTACCACCACACACGGCTAGCCCCAGCCCTTTAAAAAAAATTTTTTTTGTTTTTGGTGTTAGGGATTGAACCCAGGGGCATTCTACCTCTGAGCTACACCCCCAGCCCTATTTTATTTTTTATTTTGAAATGACGTCTCACTAAGTTGTGGAGGGCCTCAATTTGTTGCTAAGGCTGGCTGCGAACCTGTGATCCTCCTGTCTCAGCCTCCCAAGTACTGGGATTACAAGTGTACAGCACCATGCCTAGCTGTTGATTGATTGATTGATTGATTGATTGATTGGCTGTGGTACTGGGGATTGAATGCAGGGGTATTCTACTCCTGAGCTACACCCCCAGCCCTATTTTTTTATGTTTTATTTTGAAACAGGGTCTCACTAAATTACAGAGGGCCTAAGTTGCTGAGGCTGGCCATAAACCTGTGATCTTCCTGTCTCAGCCTCCCAAGTACTGGGATTATAAGCATGTGCCACCACTCGCAGCTTAATTTTTTTTTTTAATTTTGAGACTGGATCTTGCTAAGTTGTCCAGGCTGGTCTCAAACTTGTGATCCTCCTGCCTCACACTCCTGAGTTGCTGAGAGTACAAGTGTGTACCACCATGCCTGACATTTCCAGTTTTGTTTTTTTTTTTAGCTTTTTAAATTAGTTGCCAATATTTAGAAATCTAATTGTTCACATAAAACATCTGATTTCTTCTTTTTTTTTTTTTTTTAGGGGTTGGGAGGAGCTACTGGGAATTGGATCCAGGGGCATTCTATCTCTGAATTACATCCCCAGCCCTTTTTGTTTTGAAACAGGGTCTAAGTTGCTGAGGCTGGCCTTGAACCTGCTATCCTCCTGTCTCAGCCTCCCTGAGATTACAGGTGTGCACCACCTTGCCTGGCTTTCTTTTTTAAAATTGTTTTATTTACATATGCATTTTATAAGGAACTGATTAATTTAAATTGAAATATAAAGGTTTGTAGCTCCAATTATCCTTATTTTTTTGTACTGGGGATTCAACCCAGGAGCATTCTACCTCTGAGCTACATCCTCAGCCCTTATTTTTTATTTTGAGACAGGGTCTTTCTAAGTTGCTGAGAGTTTTATTACATTGCTGAGGCTGTCCTCAAACCAGCCATCTTCCTGTCTCAGTCTCCCAAGTAGTAGGATTACAGACATGCGCCGTCACACCTGGCTCTAATTATCCTTTATATATCCTCAATATATTTAAGTTAAAGTTAGTATGTGCTAGTTTAAGAATATTTTCTTCCAAAGCCATATATATATTTTTGGGGGGGCGATACTGGGAATTGAACCCAGGAGCATTCTACCTCTGAGCTAAACCCCCAGCCCTATTTTTTATTCTTTATTTTGAAACAGGATCTTGCTAAGTTGTGGAGGGCCTCATTAGGTAGTTGAGGCTGGCCGCGAACCTGTGATCTTCCTGTCTCAGCCTCCCAAGTACTGGGATTACAAGTGTGCGCCACCACACCCGGCATCATATATATACTTTAAACACATTGGAAAGATTAGATTATTTAGGGCTGAAGATGTAGCTCAGTGGTAGAGCGCTTGGCTAGTATGCACAAGGCCCTGGCTTCAATCCCCAGTTCAGAGAGAGAGAGAGAAGGAAATTAAGATGGATATAAAGAAACTAGAAGGATATAAAGAGAAAATAATCTGAAATAAATAATTCAGATATACATATTCAGAAAATGATACTGAAGTTAAAGAATATGCGACTTAAAATCAATACAGCATCATTTTGAGGTTAAAGAATATGTGACTTAAAAATCAGACAGGCATGGTGGCACATGCCAATAATCCCAGTACTTGGGAGGCTGTGACAGGGGGATCACAGGTCTGCAGACAGCCTCAGCAACATAGCAAGACTCAGCAACCTAGTGAGACCCTGTTTCAAAACAAAAATTAAAAAAAAGGGGGGGGGACTGAGGGTATAGCTCAGAAGTAGAATGCCTCTGAGTTCAATTCCCAGTACCAAAAAGAAAGAAAGATAAAAAAGAATGCAATATCCTCTTTGTTCCCAATCTCCATGGTAGGTTCTAGGCCCCTGGGTCTACCCTTTTTTTTTTTTTTGTAACCGGATTAACATCATCTGGAAAGTTTTCCAGTGTTTCTTTCTCTAATTGGGAATCCTCTGGTGCATCAAAATGACCTACTGGTAACTTTGGCTTTTATTTTTCTTTCTTTTTTTTTTTTGGTGGTACTGGGGATTGAACCCAGGGGCATTCTACCTCCAAGCTCCACCCCCAGCCCTAGTTTTTATTCTTTATTTTGAAACAGGGTCTCACTAAGTCGTGGAGGGCCTCATGAAGTAGCTGAGGCTGGCCGTGAACCTGTGATCCTCCTGTCTCAGCCTCCCAGCTGGGATTACAAGTGTGTGTGTGACCACACCTGGCTGACTTTGGCTTCTTAAGGGATTGTTTGACAGGTTCAGACTTTCCTTCCTGAGGCAAACTTATTTTCATCACAGACTGACACTGAGAGGTGATCTTGCTGCTCTCTCTGCATGGCCAGGAGGTGGCCAAACAAGCCCTTGAGCCCTGATGTGGACATGGTACTGACTCCTGCTGTGTCTGCCTTTACTTTTCTTTAAAGTTGAAATATCTAGCAAAACTGGCCTGTATTCCCACCTGGCACCCTTTGGCTGGAGCTGAGCTGGGTTGTAGCTGACCCCTTCATACAGGTCATGTGCTCTCCATTTTAAGCGGAACTCCCCTGACCCAGCATTTGAAGGGGTGACCCCTGTTCCATAGTTTTGTTCTTCTGGTGCCAAACACAGTGGCATTCACCAAGGTCAGCAATGACAACTCTTGGTTATTACCAAAAACATTTCTTCTGTCTGAGTACAAAGAGTTTTCCACCACTGAGTATATTTAAAAATGTGTCCAAAAGTAGAGAAATGATTACCTGGGCACAGGGTTTTGGGGGAGTGGTATACATGTTCTAAAATTAGATTATGATTATGGTTGTACGAGTCTATAAATACACTAGAGCCCAGCTTATTGTATGCAGTGAACTTTATGGTATGTAAATTGTGTCTCAATAAAGGTGTTTAAAAATGTGCTTAAGATTCAGGGGCCATCTCTGAAGGAGGAGAGTTAGGAATGTGTGGTTTCCATTAGAGGGGGGCACATCACCTTCCACAGACCATTTCAAGAGGTGCAAACTTGTGTGAATGTGTAGATTCTGGTGCAGCCACACAAAATCAGCCTTAATAAGAGTAGAGAAATAGTTCAGAATGAGAAATGCTGTAATAGGTGAGGGGATCCTGACATCTAGTGGATGGTATTATGTACTGTTGACAGTAAAAGAAATCTCACAAGAAAGGTTAGAATATTTTTTACTTGAGAAAAATAGTTTTTCTCTCCCTCTTTTGGAGTTAATTATCTTGGGTTGCTTTTTTGGAACACAGTAGGTAGATTTTTTATATGCTTCTCAGCGAGGCCTCCAAATGAAAACATTTGGTCCCATCTTATTTATTTCCTTTTTAGACCAATTAGATTTTGAATGTGCAAAAGAAACTTGATTCTTGAGATTATGCCTTCTCGTTGAGGAGTGGATAATTTGGTGTGAAAAACCTATGGAGATTCTGGAGGAAATTGTTCACATTTAAATAGTCTTTAGCAGAAAAAGAATTGCTATCAGGTGGGATATTTTGGGGGAGGGGACTTAACATGGAAATTATAAATTCATTTTTGACTTTTTTTTAAATCAGGATTTCTCCTGTTTCTCAGAGGATTTGTCAATTATGCAAAAGTTCGGAAGATGCCGGAAACTTTTTCAAATCTCCCCAGGACCAGAGTTCTCTTTATTTATTAAAGGTATTAAAGGGTGTGTGTGTGTGTTCTAATCCCAGTGTAACCATGTGATACACTACAGATTTCCATTCAGTTTTAGAGTAAGGATCTGTGGTAGGGGATTTACAGAAGGTAAGGAAGACAGTCCCTACCTTTTTGCAGTGTCTGGTTTTGGGAGGGAGGGTCTACAAAAAGCCATTGATAAGGGCAAGTGAGAAAAGCTGCCATAAGTTAAAACCTTATCTCATGTTTCTTCCCCACCCCAGAACTGGGGATTAAGCCCAGGGGTGGTTTACCTCTGAGCTATACTCCCAGCCCTTTTTATTTATTATTTTGAAACAGGGTCTCATTAAGTTACTGCATACTGCTGCCCTCAAACTTTTGATCCTCCTGAATCAGCTTCCCAAGGACTAGGATTACAGACCTGTGCTACCAGTCTTCTCTAATCATGCAGAGCCCTTTAATACCAGAGTGAGAAGAGACTATAAGAGTACCTTAGTAACTCCTTTGGCCTAGGCCATTGATAAGCCTACCAAAGCTTCCATCTATTAAGATTTATCATTGAGCCTTTCCTGTGCCTTTTTTCAAGTTCACACCCAGGTATCATTGTGGTGAGGACAGTCAAACCCAAGGCAGGAAGGGGAGAAAGGACCTTCCCTTTGCCTAGAACAGGAAGACTAAGCCCTGCTACGGCTCTTCAGTTCGCATATGGTTTTACCTAGAGGCTTACCCCATCAGTAGCTACCTAACAAAATAAAAAAATAAAAAGGGTTGGGCTGTAGCTAGGAGGTAGAATGCCCCTGAGTTCAATTCCCAGTACCAAAAAAAAAAAGAAGAAGAAGAAGTTTGGGAGACTGAAAGCAGCATTTAGAATTCTAATGGCATTCTTACTAATTCTCAGGGAGATTCCCCAGAGGGGACTCAAAAAGCCTTACTATCCTGTGGGATTGAGTGTCTTTTTTGTCTGTTGAAAGGGAAAAGAACTATCACCCAAATGTAGAAAGTTTTCTTTCCTGAATTCAGAGCAAATTTAGTTTAGTTAAAAGATATACTGGAAACCCATCAAGGACGAAGGCTTTATTTTCTCTTACTGACTCCTGCTTTCTTTGATGGTGATGTCACTAGTTAAAAGCTAACTGTAGGCTTACTTTTATAACTTTGCTATAACAGAAAAATACACCTTCCATGCTGTACTAAGATTCTAAGACTTAAGATTTTACCAGAAAATATAAGAATAGTGAACATTCTGTTTAGGTAACCCAAAATATAGTCCAAATAAACCAATCTTAAAATGATCCCCCCCAAAGATCCCTCCAGTCAGCCAAAGCAGGTATTACAGAAGCTTAAAAAGCCTACTAATGCTCATGTATTGCTATCATGTGCCTCTTTGAAGCCCACTATAGGTGGGGATGCTCAGTTAACTGGTTTCCCACTTCATAACAAAAGCCAGAAAAACTGCTTATAGGTGGGCCCAGTGGCCTCTCGTGTGTGACTGTGAGGAAGTGAAAGAAACAAAATGTTCCTTATTACTGCTCTAAAAGGAACATCTTTTTTAGAAACATCTTTACTTGACATGGTAAAAAATGAGTGTTGATACCTTCCTTCCTTATTAGTTCACTGGAAGGTTCATTTTTATGGACTACTACCTTCTCTGATGTTGCCCAATTAATGAGGGTTAGCTACAGTAACCTGAAGGTGGTGGCTTAGTTCATTGATTATATCTAATGCTACTTGTATTATACCAAGAGCACTTGTGCATATGAAACATAAGACATTTATTTTAGTCTGTTATTTTAACCATGTTGGAAATAAAAAGACAACAGTTTTTAAGCCCTGGCATTAATGAGCTAGGGCCTTTCATAATTAAAAAGCAATTTCTATACCCTGATAAGCTATACCTTTTAGGGATTGGGTATTTTAATTTTTTTCCATATGATGGCAAGCTCTTCATTTCTTCCTTTTTATAGTGTTCCCCAGTTCCTTAATACCTCTTATTTTATTAAATGAAATTCTTTTCAAGGTAAAGTTTGATTTAGTAGACTATTTTAAGTAGTAAGACAGTAGAAATGGTGTTTCCAATGGACTTTTTGCTTTAAAAAAATCACATGCTATCCAAGAAGAACTGGTTTGGTTGTCTTCCTTCTTCAGTTAAATGATCTGTAAGTTATTGGATCCCTTTTGTTTCCAAAATGATCTGATTCTCCAGGCATGGTTCTACACACCTGTAATCCCAGTCCTTGGGAGACTGAGACTGGAGGATCACAGGTTCAGGGCCTCAGCAGCTTAGCCAGACTCTTTCAAGAAGTGGGGAGAGGGCTGGGGGTATCGCTCAGAGGTAGAATGCCTCTGGGTTCAATCCACAGTACCCCGCACCCCCCAAAAAAGATCTGATTCAGTTTAGTAATGATGTCCACAGTCCCTAAGATCTCTTCCTCCTCCAGCTCACGTAGCACCAGTGTTTCTGTCACACTGACAGGTCTCCAGGTCTCAGCACTGCCGTCTAGGGGCATTCTACCTCTGAGCTACACCCCCAGACCTTTTTATTTTTTGTTTTGAAACAGGGTCTCTCTAGGTTGCTGAGACTGGCCTCGAACCTGTGATCCTCCTGTCTCAGCCTCCCAAGTACTGGGAATACAGGCATGTGCTATCACACCCAGATCTAGTAGTCTTTTTCATCTGGAATTTGTAGGGTCATTGAGATGAGATGACCCCCTTTTTTTTAAGCGTGGATGTGATGCTGGGGATTGACTCCAAGGCCTCACATGTGCTAGGCAAGCTCTGTACCACTGAGCTACACTCCCAGCCTTTTAACAATATTTTTAATTTTGAGACAGGGTCTCCCTAACTTGCCCAGACTGGCTTTAAACTTGGGATCCTCCTGCCCTAGTCTTCTGAGTAGCCGGAATTATAGGAGTGTGCCACTGCACCTAGCCTCCAAAGGGATTTTAAATGATTTGGATGACAGGCTTTGACTTTGAAGGAGTTAAAGCTGTTTAAAACAATAAAAGCTGTTTATAAAGCAGCATGAACTAATGAAGTAACCAGGTAGTTACCTGTACTCTATCATGTATTCTTGCAAACTCCAGTGTTTTGAACTAATAGTTTCATCAGTTCTTATCTGTTAATTGAAACTGATAACACTAAAATTACTTAGGTTTGTAATAAGTCTGGCCTCATTACAAAAACCTCCATTTGATAGCAGTCTACCAGTTTTCCTTTTTCTTCTCGGTTTTTATAGTTCCTTATAATCCTGTTTCTCTGATATCTGTACATTCTAAGGTCTTTTAATCTTATGTCTCTCAATCTAAATATTAGTTGCCCTT
This sequence comes from Glis glis, assembly GCA_004027185.1. Taxonomy (NCBI): domain Eukaryota; kingdom Metazoa; phylum Chordata; class Mammalia; order Rodentia; family Gliridae; genus Glis; species Glis glis. Next base: position 89,215 of record PVJS01001567.1, read on the forward strand.
GTATCCTTGGTTTACTAAATATAGCTGAATTTGGAGTTTAGAAAAATGTTAACAGTTTTTAAAGAATATATTAATTTCCTCCAGTATTGTAGCTTCTCTACATTTGGGCAGCCTTTTATTAAAAATTTATGCAAAGCCAGATGAAGTGGCACATGCCTGTTATCCCAGTAATTGGGAGGCTGAAACAGGAGGATTGCAGGTTTGAGGCCAGCCTCAGCAACTTAGCCAGACCCTGTTTCAAATTAAAAAGTTAAAAAAGGGCTAGGGGTATAGCTCAGAAGTAGAACACCTTTGGGTCAATCCCCAGTTACCCCCCCCCCCAAGACCTATGCAGTAATCCAATCAGAAAAGATTTAAGGGTTTCTTGTGGCTTTTATAGTAATCTGGAGAGATGGAAAAGTAAAGTAAACCTATATACAAGTCCATCCAGTTGCCATTTGGTGCTGGGTACCACAAAATAATTTCTCAGTAAATATTTGCTAAAGTAGTTAATAGTTCTCTTTAGTGTTTCTTCTTACTAATAGGGACTTGTAGTTTTTCCCAAGTTATTTCCATAAGAACCAAAACAATTTACTATGCCAGTACAGAAATGCCTCAAAATATTAGATGAAAATTGCATTTAACAAGGTATGTGGACAAGGTTGGGGATGTGGCTTTGTGGTAGTGTTTGCCTAGCATGAGCAAGGCCCTGGGTTCATTTCCCAGCAGAAACACACACACACACACACACACACACACACACACACACACACACTCAGAGAACATATATTTCAATCCTGTATTACCTTTCTTAAAATTATTTTGGGACTACATATACTTATTATTTTCAGAGAAACATGCCCCCAAAATACATTTTTTTATTATTTTATTTTAAAAAAGTATTTGTATCTGGGTATGGTGGCGCACGCTTGTAATCCCAGTACTTGGGAGGCTGAGACCGGAGGATCCAGGTTCATGGCCAGCCCCAGTACCACAAAAAAAAAAGGTATTTGTGGAATCTCTGAATTCTCAATTTTTTACTTTGCCATGGTACATTTAAGCATATCAGGGTGTCACTGGTATCCTCGTTGGAAATCTCTCTCGTGTGAGATATGGCAGAATTGTCTGCTCCACCATGTCCAGCTCATGTCCCCCCCCCCCTTTTCTTTTTTGATGGTACTGGGGATTGAACCCAGGAGCGTTCTACCTCTGAGCTACACCCTCAGCCCTATTTTTTATTCTTTATTTTGAAACAGGGTCTCACTAAGTGGGGGAGGGCTTCACTAAGTAGCCCAGGCTGGCCACAAATCTGCAATCCTCCTGTCTCAGCCTCCCAGGTACTGGGATTACAAGCGTGTGCCACCACGCCTGGCTCCCAGTTAATTTTTTAAATACACTTTTATTGGTGCATTGTAATCTCACATCGTAATGAAGTTCAGAGTGATTGTGACATACATGCACGCAGCACTTGGTGAGCTTCCCCTTGACTCCCTCCCTCCTCACTTCCTCCCCTTCCCCGTACATGATATTGAGTTTGGCGTTGGTAATTTCACATATGTATATAGTGTCGATGGAAGTGTTTCCCTCATCTCTTCTCCCCTTCCCCTAGAACCTCTCCATCACTCCATTGGGGTTTCTCCTCCTTTATCTGGAGTCTTTCTTATATCCTGATTTCTCCCTAGCTTCCACATATGAGAGCAAATATATGACCCATCACTTTCTGTGACTGGCTAATCTCACTTAGCATAATATTCTCTAGATCCAAATTACATAATTTTGTTCTTCTTTATTACTGAGTAGAATTCCATTGTGTGTATATCCTATAATTTCATAATCCATCTGTTGATGGACACCAAGGCTGGTTCCATAATTTGGCTATTGTGAATTGCACTGCTATAAACAAGCTCATGGGTTTTTAAAGAAAGCATACTAGTTCTTTCTAGTTCTGGGGGCCTTGATAACATTAAGAACTGAAAATTTAATGTTTATTGAATACTATGATGTCAGTATATAGTAATCTGAAAACTATGTTAAATGCACTTCTCTTGTCTCCAAACATCCTGCTTTCTTTTGTGACTACATCCTTCTCTCAGCCAAAATAACAAGCTAACTAGAGTTTCAATATTCAATATCCTTCTGGCAGATGTTTTCTGGCAAAGGCCTTCCTGCGTTTATGAATTCTCTCGCAAGAAGCAAGAGAACACCTGCAGGAAGTGAATCAAGATGCAGAACACAGTGGAATAATCACCTGCTTTAAAAAATAAAGTACTGTTGAAAACGATCATTTCTCTCTATTTGTTCCTAGATGTAAAATTTTAATAGTTAATGAAGAATTCTGTAATCATTGAATCATTAGTCGTTAATGTTTGAAAACGCTCTTGCAATCAAGTCTGTGATGTATTAATAATGCCTTATGTATTGTTTGTAGTCATTTTAAATAGCATGAGCCATGTCCCTGTAGTCAGTAGGGGGCAGTCTTGCTTTATCCATTCCTCCATCTCAAAGTGAACTTGGAATTAAACATTTTAGTGTAAGACATGTATAAGGCTGGATATTTTTAAGGGATTTTCTCAAAAGTTAAAAATTTTGTTATGACTGCATTTCTGCACATAATCCATATTTGATGTTAAAATTACTCTTGAAATTTATTCAGTTGTACTGTGTGTGAACACCTGGAAGCAAAATCATAGTGCAAAAATGCATTTAAGGTATGGTCAAAAAATAATGTTCTTAATTGGAAAATGAGCATTAATTTTTTATAGTCTGTATTCAAAAATTTGCAGTACCTTATTCTGTGGTGTGTACTTAAAGAATTCTAAAGGTGTTGTCACTGTATAAAATAGAAAGGACAGACAAATGCAGCTTAATTACTAAAATATAATTCTTGACAGTCTGTATGTTTAGAGTCCTGGAAGAATAGAATAACTAGGAGCAAAGAAAGAATTAAGTTGGAACTTTTGAGATGATCCCTAACATACAGTACTACTTGCTTTTATAGTGTGTTAGCCGAAACCAATGTGTTATAAATGTGGAATGATGTGCTTTCTGCCCAAGTGGTAATTCACCTTGGTTTGCTATATTAAAACTGTAAATACAACAGAACATTAATAAATGTCTCTTGTGTAGCACCTTTTATTGTATATTAGTGTTTAATTTTTTGGTTTGCATTTGTTGATTGCTAAAACAATTTTTCTAATCTTACAAAATCATTCTGTATATATTAAAAAACTGATGTCAGTTTTCAGCACAGGACATCCCCTTCTTTACATTACTAAGTTGGCTCTACAAAAGATGTAGACAAAAATAGGGAGGAGTTAGAGACCTTAAATCATCCTGGAATCCCAATTGCACTTCATTCTTTAGACATGTTGTCAAATAACGTCAGTGTTTTCTGTATGCTGCCTGTATTTGCCCCTTTTCCCAGTTGGACACAGCCTGTGGTGTAAGTGCTGTGTGCACCCAGTCGAGGCTGGAGTCCTCATTCCTCCTAACCTCTATTCTCGTCTTAGTTGTATTAAATTATTGTATTCACATGAAATACAAAGAAAAAAATTCAGCAAGAGAGTCAAAATACTGAGTCGGGCATGGTGGTACACACCTGTGATCCAGTACTTGAGAGGAGGATCACAGGTTCAAGGCCAGTGTGAGGTAATTTAGTGAGACTCTGTTTCAAAATAAAAAGGGCTGGGGGTCTAGCCCAGAGGTTGAATACCCCTGGGTTCAATCCCTGTTACCACTAAAAAAGAAAAAAAAGAGAGTGAGAAAGACTCAACTACACAAGCCAGGTGTGGTGGTGCATGTGTGTAATCCCAGTACTTGGGAGGCTGAGATAGGTAGATTACAGGTTCACAGCCAGCCTCAGCAACTTAGCAAGGCCCTCTGCAGTTTAGTGAGACCCTGTTTCAAAATAAAAAAGGGTTGGAGGTATAGCTCAGAGGTAGAATGCCCCTGAGTTCAATCCCCAGTACCATCAAAAAAAAAAAAAAAAAAAAGGCTACACAAACCAGCACTAGCACAGTATGTGAACTGTAAATGTCCATCCATTTGCTGACCGTGAACATCCAGAATCAGCATAGAAAGTATGTGTAGAGTGTCAGTATATAATGCACAGACACAATAAAAACAGGGCTGAGGTTGTTTGCTAGCATGTGTAAGGCCCTGAGTTCAATCTCCAGCATGGGGGTTGGGGGTAAGAGGAACCACTGTTACTTCCCTAAGGTTTTAGAATAAACTGGCTTTGACCCTGGGCTAGCAGACAAGGTCTCACCCATGACAAGAGGTCCCCATGTCTTTTGTCATTTGAACTATGCTTGCTTACGTTTAAAGGGTTCTGTGTAGCCATTTGTTTTTTTTTTTTTCCCAGAAAACTTTAGGTTGTTTTGTGTGGAAACAAATAGGCATTATTAAAATTTGCTTGTTAAGAAATAATAAGAATAAATACCTTCTTCTAAATAAGAGCTACTTCATGGTATCACCTACATCCTCAGTCCTTTTTATTTTGAGAAAGGGTCTTACTAAGTTGCCCAGGCTGGCCTCAGACTTTTGGTCCTCTCGCCTGAGTCTCCTGCATCACTAGAATTACGGGTGTATACCACCGTGCCTGGCTGACTCAGTGACTCTCAAACCCTTGATCTGTGTACCCATGGTCTTGAGTGTGGCAAAAACAATCTTTTTCACCAGGCCTGGTGGCACATGCCTGTAGTCCCAGCACATGGGTGACTGAGACAGGAGGGGATTGCAGGTTCAAGGCCAGCCTCAACAACTTAGTGAGACTTGGCAACCTAGCAAGACCCTGTTTCCAAACAAAAAATAAAAAGGGCTGGAGGTGTAGCGCAGAGGTAGAATGCCCCTGGGCTCAATCCCCAATACCAACAAAACACTTTTTCATTTTTTTGGGGTAGCTGTGTGTGTGGAATGGGGTTTTATCTATTTATTATATCTCCAACCTGATTTTGGCTCTTGTGTAAGCTCTTTTGTGATTTAGCAGTTCTTAGATTTAGGAATTCAAGTTAAGTTTATTATTATTTATTATTATTACAATGCCAAGCCCATTGAATTGTAAATGATCAGACAGTTCCTATAGCAGTTCCAGAGAGCTTCCAACTAAGGATAATGGGTAAGCACTCATCTTTAATCTTCGCTGTCCGTAGAAGAAGGTTGACTAGAACAAACTTGCAGAACAAATATACCTACACTTCATACATTATGAGCTAATTTTTCATTGGAATACTTTCATGGCATTGATCATTGGGTAAGATTAAGAACTACTTTAGCCAGGTGTGATGGCACACACTTGTAATCCCAGTACTTGGGAGGCTGAGACAGGAGGATGGCAGATTCAAGACCAGCCTCAGCAATTTAGTGAGACTCAGCAACCTAGTGAGACCCTGTTTCAAAAACAAAAATTAAAAAAAAGATCTGGGGGTATAGCACAGAGGTAGAATACCTCTTGGTTCCATCCCCAGTACCACAAAAATAATTACGTAAATAAAATGAATATAAAATAAAATGACTAAATAAAATAGGGATGGGGATGTAGCTCAGAGTTAGAATACTCCTGGGTCCAATTCCCAGTACCACACAAGCAAACAAACAATAAGATTAAAAACACAACAACAAATGCTGGCGAGGATGTGGAGAAGTAGGAACTCTACTACACTGTTGGTGGAATTGCAAATTAGTGCAACCGCTTTGGAAAACTGGAGGATCCTCAGAAGAATGGGAATAAATCTACCGTATGACCCAGCAATACCACTTCTAGGCATCTACCCCAAAGAACTAAAACCCAACTACCAGACTAATGCATGTGTATCTATGTTTATAGCAGCACAATTCACAATTTCCAAACTTTGGAACCAGCCAAGGTGTCCATCGACAGATGAATGGATCACAAAACTATGGGATATGTATACAATGGAATTTTATGTAGCCACAAAGAAGAACAAAATCACATCATTTGCAGGGAAATGGAGAGAACTAGAGAACATCATGCTCAGTGACATTAGTAAGTCACTAAGAGTAAAAAATCAGATGTTCCTCCTAATCTGTGGGAGCTAGATAGAATGGGACTTAGAAGGGACTTAGAAGGGAAGAAGAAGAAATCTTTAGATGGACAAAGAAGGTGACCTAACTGAGGGAGTTGGGAGGGGGGTGGAGGGAAACACACTATAGCACATGATGTACATACACAAACCTATAAGACTCAATCACTATCCTGAGCATGAAGGGGAGGGAAGGGGGAGGGAATGGGGTGGGATTAGAGGGAGGGCTGAATGTGCAATGTGTGCATGTATGATGTTCATACCCTGACATATATCA
>PVJS01001568.1:0-33067 GCA_004027185.1 Glis glis
AGCAACTTAGACCCTGTTTCAAAATAAAAAATAAAATAGGGCTGAGGTTGTGACTCAGTGGTAGAACACCCTGGGTTCAACCCCGAGTCTCTCTCTCTCTCTCTCTTCGAGTCTCTCTCTCTCTCTCTCTCTCTCTCTCTCTCTCTCTCTCTCTCTCTCACACACACACACACACACACACACACACACACACACCATGTAAAAATGATGCGAAATTTATCTTTCATTGTCTATAAGTAAAACTTATAGGAACATAGCTATTCTTGTTTGTTAATTTACATATTGTTGTGATGCTTTTGGGCTGAAACAGCAAAGTTGAGTGATTGCAACAGGGATTGTGGCCACAAAGCTGAAAATACTTAGTAGTTGGCCCTTTACAGAAAGAGTTCACCAATCGCTGATCTGTAAGACTAAATTACTGCAGAATAATACATTCCCCAACTATGTGTAATTGATGAGTTACTCTAATAGGTAGAAGTCCTTCCTAGAATAGTAAAAGTGTAAATAATGAAGTATGTTATTTCAAGAATATATGCTCATTAGAATTATAGTTACTTTGAAAGGAATATTACTTTAATGAGGCTTGTAAGTAGAATAAGTTTAGGTATAACATGGTTAATTACTAGAGCTAGCAATTGCAGGGAGGTAATTCCCCCCCTTTTGTTAACTGCTTGTTATCCTTCAAATCTTTTTATTTAACCCAATCATTGAAAAATATTAAGTTTACTGTTGTATAGTTATATCAATGAGATAAAACCTGCATTGTATTTATATTCTTTATTTTTGTGGTACTGGGAATTGAACCCAAGAGCGTTTTTCCAGTGAGCTGCACCCCCAGCCCTTTTTATTTTTTATTTTGAAACGGTTTTGCTAAGTTACCATGTGCTGTCCTTGAACTTGCTATCCTCCTGCCTCAGTCTCCCAAGTACTGGGATTACAGATATGTACCACTGTGCCCGGCTAGGGTGGTTATTTTGAATATTATCTCTTACTAGGTAATGAAATAACATACTTTTTTTTGATACTGGGGATTGAACCCAGGGAATTCTACCTCCAAGCAACAACCCCAGCCTTATTTTATTTTTTTATTTTGAAATAGGGTCTTGCAGCTGGGTGTGGTGGCGCACGCTTATAATCCCAGTACTTGGGAGGCTGAGACGAGAGAATCCGGGTTTGCAGCCAGCCTCGGCAACTTAGCGAAGCCCTCCATAACTTAGTGAGACCCTGTTTCAAAATAAAGAATAAAAAATAGGGCTGGGGGTGTAGCTCGGGGGTAGAACGCCCCTGGGTTCAATCCCCAGTACCGCAAAAAAAAAAAAAAAAAGAAAAAGGGTCTTGCTAGATTGCTGAAAGTCTTACTAAATTGTTGAGGCTAGTCTTGAACCTGTGATCTTCCTGTCTCAGCCTCCCAACTGTTAGTTGTGTGCCACCACATTTGGCTCTAAAACATATCTTTTAAATCTATTTCTTTGGTTTTAATGAAAAAATCACATACCGCCTTTAGTATAGATGTGAGATGGCAGAAATGTTATTTAAGAATTCAGGAAATTAACAAGCAACTGACTGTGTTTAGGCTTATTTTTAAAAGCTACACATCAGGTTTGCCTTGCTGTCTGGGTCCTATTTGCCTCCATTAAACCCACCTTCACACATGGTTCTGGTGCAGAAAAGAGGTGAAGATGTTTATTTTTAGACATGTACAATGAGATCATAAGATCCTCACAATGCCTGCTCAGTAACAAAAGCCCTTTATTAAACCCTGATTCTCTGAAACAGTTAAGGGGGAAATTGTTAGACATATTTTTGAAGTAGTTCTCACCAGGCTTCGGAAAGAGTCATATATTCTATCTGTGGATATTTGCCTGTTAAAAATGACTTTTGGTACCTTAAAATATTCAAACGTGAGTTCTATTTCTATAGAAACTGTTAACTACCTGTTGTTTTTCCAAGAAGAGAGCCACTCTCTCTGTACTTTTATCATACCTATAATGTAGATTTCTTTTTTTAAGGTTATACGTTGGCTCTTCAAAGACATTCACCTCATCAGAGAAACCCCTGAATCCTTTGCAGTGGTGTAGACACGTCCTAGATAACCCGACTCCTGAGATGGAAGCAGCCAGACGTTCCCTGTGCTTTAGACTGGAGCAAGGTATTGTGAACGTGCACCTTTGCATTCTCCTCTCGCCACTCGCAGCTCTGCTTCTCGTGCTGGTTTTGGACCGGATGCTTCCCGAGAAGACCTAACCCTGAGGTGCAGGTGTTGCACGTGACGCCCTTCACGTGTGCTACACATCAGGGATTCTCGGTACAGGCTGTATTTAGCTTGGTGCTTGATGTTAGATTTTGAGCTTGCTTTGGTTTGTATTGTAACATAGAAACACATCTTTGTTTTCTATTTTAAATATGCTAATAAGTGAAATGGGTCAGTCTTTAATTGATAAGAAGAATGTGGGTGAATTATAAGGCAGAAGACTGAGATTCCACTAGGGGCTGAGTACTGACCTTACTGAACTCCTTCAGTGTTTAGTTGGATATATAACTGGAAGTCCTAATCTTCCAAACTAGGAAATAGTCTTTGGACTATATTAGTTAACTTATGGAGCCCATCAGAAGTTTTAAGAGAAAGAAAAGAAAGGGAAGGGAAAGAAAGGAAAAAGTTATAGAAGCTGTAGAAAACCAGCAAAGGAATGAATAGTACTCATCTTAGTATTTTGATACCTAAAGCTGTGATTACTCAGGCTTTTGGCTTATCTCTTAATCTTTCCTATCTGTGTCATAACCTAGTGGACTAGCATGTTTCTAGTCTACGGATCACCTGCATCCAAATCATACATGAGCTTGAAAGTCCAGGCTCCTGCCTCCTCCAGATTAAAGAATCGGAGTATCTGAGGGTAGGGCCAGCGGACTCTGCGTTACGTTCACCAGTGTGATCGCAGGCACACCGAAGCTTGAGAATGCCGCCTCTGGAGTTCTTGAAGGATAATGAGTGGTTATGGAATGTTTGTACATGAGATACAAATATTTGTAGATAAAATTACTTGAGCTCTCAATTCTGTGACACTCGGTACCTCGAGTTCTTGGCAACCCTTCATCTTGCTCTGTCCAGCCACACTCACCTGCGGTAGTACTGCTCTCACCTTTAGAGGGGAGCAGAGTGAAGTTTAGACAGTAGGAGGATTGCAAGGCCAGTGTGGCCCACAGGGACAGAGCCAGAGTCAGGGTCTCCTGACACCAGAGACTCTGTCCTTAACCAGCACTCTGTACTGCTGTATTGGCAGAGTTGTATGTAAACATCAACAGAGATCTCTTAAATATTTGGGGGAGATTGAACTATAGAGCATTTTTTATTAATATTTAACTTAAATGAAATAATAATAGCAAGCTGAAGAGTGATGTAGGAACAAAGATGTATGTACTAGGGTTCAAACTTTGTCTGAGAGGCTTATCTAATAGGGCAGCATCTCATCAGCAGGAGACTATGGCATTGGTTCCTTTTGCCTCAGTAGCCCTAAGCAAATCCCTCTGGACTTTTCTGAGAGTATAGATCACCCCTAAGGTCAAACTCAAGTAGCCCCTTGATTCATGGACTTACTATATTCACACTTTTTTGGTTTTTGTTTTGGTACTAGGGATTGATCCCAGGGGCATTCTACCTCTGATCTACACCCTCAGCTTCTTTTCTTTCTTTTTTATTTTTGAAACAGGGTCTTGCTAAGTTGCTGAGGTTGGCTTTGAACCTGTGATTCTCCTGTCTCAGCCTCCCAAGTACTGGGATTACAGGCATGCGCCACCATGACTGGCTTATAGTCTCATTTTTATATGAGAATTTGGCTTAATAATTTGAAATAAAAGTCAAATGAAATTCAGAATTATAGTCCTTTAACTCAAGGGTCAATAATTTTTTTTGGAAAGGTTACAGATAGTAAGTATCTTAGGTTTTTGTAGGCTACACAAAATCTGTTATGACTATTTAACTCAGCCATCCCCAGAAAGCAGCCATAGATGTAAGAATTAATGAACAAGCTGGTGTTCTAATAAACCTTGATTTATAGACAGATTTGAATTTCGTGTACTCTTTCACGTGTCATGAAGTGTATATACACACACACACATGCACATATATCCCCCCTCCACCATTGAATGTAAATACCATTCTTAGCTGGTAGGTTTTAAAAAAAAATAGCAGGCTGGGTGTGCACTACCCCAGGCCACAGTTTGGTAACATCTCCATTAGCTTATTTGCACAAATGGTTGATTTTGAAAAAGTAGAGAAGTTTCTGTTTAATGTCAATAATTCTAAACAGTTGCTTTTGATATTTTAGACTTAAAGTGGCTGATCATCTAATTTGCCTTTTATTGACAAGGAGCTAAGGCAGAATTGTGAGATCTTGACATGAATTGACATGTTGCAGTTTTATTCATGATGGATATTTAAATTTCACAGAAAAGAGTTTAGGTAGAGAACTAGTTTTTCAAAAGCAAAATTAGTCCTTTACTAAATCTATATGTAAATCTAAAATCTCTTGTTCTGAGACCAAATGTTTTTTGTCCTAAAGATCCATAATCTCATTATGAGATAAGTAACTGATTAAAATAGGCTGTTTATTAGATAAAAATTCTTTTATAAGCTGGGCATTTTTATTAGATAAAAATAAAAATGCCCAGCTTATAAAACTTAGGTTTTATAAGCTGGGCATGGTGGTGCATACCTATAATCCTCTTAGTTGGGAGACTGAGATAAGAGGGTCACAGGGGAAGGGTAAGAAAGTAGTAAATCCATGGAATTACTGTCATAAACAATGTGTATATATGAGATTATACCAACATCACTCTCAGTGCTACATGTGGGGGGGAGGCGGGGGGGAGGGATACCAAGAGCTGTGTGCATGTATGTTAACACCAAACTGATACTCATTGTGATGTGAGACTACAATGCACCAATAAAAAAAAAATTAAAAAAAAAGAGGGTCACAGGTTGGAGGACAGCCTCAGCAAGTAGTGAGACTCTCATCAACCTAGTGAGACCCTGTTAAAAACAACAAAACAAAACAAAATAGGGCTGGGGGTATACTTGGAGGTAGAATGCCTCTGGGTTCAATCCCCAGTACCACAAATAAAACTTTCATTTTATAAAATAATGTCTATAGTTTAAAAATAAGTTTTATGAGTACTTTAAGAAGTATAGCAGATTTTTTCCCTATCCTCCCATGTCTATTTTATTTCCCACATGTGTTACTTAACAAAAGCTATTTGTTTGGGTTTTCTATTTACCTCTTTTTAAATTCTATTCTTAGATGGCTGTTGGCTTAAGTTCTCGATTTTAAACATTAGCAATTGACTTTTAACTTTAGATCCTAAAGGTTCAATCCTTTTAACACCCTCCTTATACTTTATCTCTGCATATTTTCCCCATCTAGCTGTTTACCAATTTTAGGACACATGAATATTAAGATAGGAGCACTCATCTTGAAGGCTTGCAATATTTTATCATTCCTTTTTTCTTTTAGTTAACCATGAAAAGACACTTCGTTGCCTTTTCTGGTCCTTGTCATTCATGTATTGCAGACCCTCCAGCTGGACCCTCCTTCATCCAGTGAGACATGTAAATCCCAGGGTTTGGTTTAGTTCCTGTTTCCTCTGGCAGTGCCCTCTGTTCTCTTACTCTTGGGAGCTGGTTCTCGGGACTCTCCACAGCTGTCATGGTGGGCTCTCCTTCAGCTCTGTTCTGGGAATTCCTGTGGCTGCTTTTCATTTTGTACTCTTTGATTGCTAGATGCACAGACTTCCTTTTCCTTTGCATTCCGCTAAAAGGAGGGAATGTTTCTCTACTTGCTACTTAGGGGGTTAGGAAGGGAAGGACAGTATGTGGGCGGTGAACACTGAGCTCTGAGTGTGTCTGAAAATGCCTTTATTGCACCTTCACCCTTGCACCTGCTTGTTCTTTGGGCTTGGCACAGAGTTCTCGGTTAGAGACCATTTCCCAAGGAATTTAGAGGGCAATATTCTTTTCTCTTGTAGCTTTAGGATTGCTATTGTGTTAGTCCAGTACTCATCTTGTTTCTGGTTATTTGTAATCATTGTACCTAAAATAATGTGGGTATTTTTAGAATCTGGTCTTTTATTCCTGGTATTTTGAAATCCAATTTTTTTTTGGGGGGTAGGCATTTAGTGTCACTATAGCCCTTAAATGTGTATACTTATTTGCTAATTAAAAAACAAAATAAAACTTATCTTTTTTTCTCTTTAATGTGAACTTGGGGCTTCAATGTTTATTTTCCATTTGGAGGCACTCTTTTTTTAACTTCATTTAATTTTTAACATGTATTCCTTTCCCCAGTAGATTAAGAATCTGAGGGTAGAGTCCTGTATACCTCAATTTTCTTTTGAATTAACAATGCTTCATAAATTTTCTAAACATGTTTTAAGTGCTGAATGTTTTTTGCAATTGACTAATTTGAGTACATTTAAATTTCTTAGCTATACAGAGAAACCAATTTTTATTGAACATTTGGTATTATAAATGGCATCCTATAATCAAGCAAGCTCCCCCAAAAAAGTCATGTGCTGCTCATTAAAACCTTAGCTCTGAGGGTGGGCATTTGAGTCCCTTTTGTTCACTGCTGTAACCCTCTCAAGGACTAGAATAGTTTCAGTTACATTGTAGGCTTCCAAAGCTAATCTTTGAATGAGTGGGTGTGGTGCAGGGAACTTTACTCTTGAGTTTGACTTGGTGCACCCTAGTGCCTGGGCCCTGCTTAACTCTGTGATTGAGAGCTTGTCTCTTGTTTTCAATGCCTTACCTGCTAAGGAGATACTTCACAGATTGCACAAGACAATTAGATTTCAGGAACGATTAAACATGAAATTACTTTGGAAAAATATGAAGTATTATATAAATACATGGAGATATTTCTCCTATGCAGTTTTTATTTATTCAGAAATTGAACCTACACATACAGGGCCTCTTCTTTGGCTACTTATACTTCATAGAAAACAAATAGCATTTTCTGTTTTTTTTGGGGGGGTCTGCTTTCTTATAGATAAAAATACTTATTAGAATTAGGAATAGTAGAAAATTCAAACAACTTCCTTAGTCTGCTCCTTTTCTTCTCATTCTTCTTAGATCTGTATGTACCAGTTGGGCATCCCTACTCTGAAAATTTGAATAAAAATGCTCCAAAATCTGAAACTGAGTGCCACAAATGACACCACTAGTGGAAAATTCCATACTGTGCAATTTTATTTCATGCACAAAATTATTTAAAATCCTATAAATTACCTTTAAGCTATATGTATAAGGTACATATGAAAACAAATCAATTTTGTGTTTAGACTTGGATCCCATCCCTCACATAGCTCATTATGCATGTGCAACTTTTCCAAAATTTGAAAAAAAATCCAAAAATGGAATAATTTCAGAAAAACGCTACTCAACCTGTGCTTCATTTCTGACATGCCCATCTATAGTTTTCCCTATTGCCCTTCACCCTTCTCAAATAAAAATAATAAAACCCCATCAAAGTCTCATGGATAGGATTAACTCACATGATATACTAAATGGGCATAAGACTAATCTAGAGTTTTTGGTAAATCTGTGTCATGAGGCTGGGATGTTAACCAAATAATGATAAAAAAGAGCTTATCTAAAGTAATTTGAAACACCCAATATGTGGCTCAATTAATTTGGGGCCAGTTAATAAAAGCTTATCTTGACTTAAGATACTTGAATGTCCATAACTGTTGAATCCGGACGGGTCACATCTGAGGAGTGTGGGTGTAGTTTTCACAGATAGTGTAGTCCTGCACAATTACTGTTCTGGGTCATGTTTCGCTATGACCATCTCATTTCCTCTAGGATTATATGCTAAAGAAACGTGAACAGGTAACTACCCCTTCATTGAGGTTTTCTTTTATCTTCATGTCATCCTTGTTCCTATTCTTGTTTCAGTTGTTATGATGGAGTGTTAATTTCTAAATTTCGCTAACAGAAAGGAAAGTGTAGGCTGACCCAGTGTTCTGATGGTGGCCTAAAAGCCACACAGATTGAACTGAGACATTAAGAAGCTTATCAAGTGTTTCTCTCCTGGAACCTGTCCAGTCTCTCCTTACACGGCCCAAGATGTTATCCTTACCGGCTCATATTTCCAGTTTTGAGGCGCTCCATCAGTTGTGGAACACAAAATTAAAACAGCCTGCAGGGTTCATTTTAGGTAAGCTTCGCAAAGATTCCCTTTCTCTTTGGAAAAATAATTTGGGATCATGCTAAATTTGCTTATGCAGAGACAGTGTCTCCTGACATTGGATATTATTCCTGTGTGCTGGAAATTAAAGACACATTGTCATAGCTGTGGGGCTCCATCACATCTTTATTTCGCTACTGTTTTCTGAGTAGCCTCAATGCAGTGCATTGGCAATGATTTAGTACAGCAAGTTAGAAATAATTAGGGGTTGTGCTTCTTTGACGTTTGCAGTACCCAGCAGCCTGGATATATGTGTTTACCAGATATCATCAAACAAACCTTTTTTTTTTCCTTTTGCCACTTGTGCATGTGTTTCTATTTGGTTTATTGGTTTGTTTTGCATTTCTACCATGATTAGAAATGTGTTTATTAAGCCAGGAACGGGGTGACATGCCTATAATCCCAGTACTTGGGAGGCTGAGACAGGAGGAGGATAGCAGGTTTGAGGCCAGCCTCAGCAACTTAGCAAGACCCTGTTTCAAAAATAAAAAAATATAAACGAGCTGGTGGTGTAGCTTGGAGGTAGAATGCCTCTGGGTTTAATCCCTAGTACCAAGAAAAAAAGTGTTATTAAAATGACCAGTGAGCCGGGTGTGGTGGTACACGCTTGTAATCCCAGTACTTGGGATGCTGAGACAGGAGTATCACAGGTTCACGGCCAGCCTCAGCAACTTGTGAGGCCCTCCACAACTTAGTGAGACCCTGTTTCAAAATAAAGAATAAAAAAAAATTACCAGTGACTTTTTAGAGTGCATAACGATGGTTGCAAAGAATTCATTGACATACTTTTTTGTATCCCACCAAGGGAAAAAATTTTTTTCCCAAAGTAGTTTTTTTTGGGAGCAGGATGGATACTGGGGATTGAACCCAGGACTGTACACATGCTAAGCATATGCTTTATTCCCCCCTTCCCCAAGTAGTTTTTTTTTTTTTTACTGCTTTTATACTACTATGAGGATTGATTAAATTTTACCATATGGGCAATTAAATTGGTTTCATTTTAGTACGTGTTCATGCCTATTCCTTGGAACCTCTAAAAAGTATATTCAAATTTAAGCAAGACTTTCTAGAATTCTTTTCTGAAATACTGGGGCTTGATCAGAGATAAGGAAGCTGAAGCATGAATCAAGTACTTAACTGCAGGCACGGTGCTGAGGGCTAAGGGTACAGAGGCCAGCAAGACTAGCTTACCTGGTCTGTGGAGTGGACAGCCTAATGCAAGGAACAGATGACGCAGGCAGCAACCTTGTTCTGTTTCTTCCTCTGCCTCGAAACCAGCATAATGATGCTAACAAGAGACCAGAGGTTGAGGGGTGTGATCGGGAAGTAAATTCCTGAGGATGCGATGGGTCAGTGAGAGAGGAGTGTTAGCCCTTCACTCCGGGTTGTGGGTCGGGGTGGAAGAGTGTTTAGGCCACAGGCACAGCGCGTGGAAAGCTTGCGATGGGAGGAAGTGAGTGATGTGAGAGGCTACTGTGGTAGGGTGTAATGGTGGGAAATGAAGACAGAGAGATCCTGAACTGGAGGATTCTACATGGAGCTAGAGATGTAGGTAGGGTTTTCAGGGCAGTTTAGGATTCTGGACATTATCCTAAGGATTGGGAAGCCTTTAGTAGTTAAGCAAAGGAGTGACATAATCCTAAACAGGAAAGGTACACGGTATTGTCTTAGAAGACAAGGTCTTTTTTGAAATTTGACAAGATGTGTTGAGTGAAATAGTGATTTTGAAAATTCTTTGGAATGTGGGTAAGATTAGGTTTTAGCATTTTTAAAGGGGATTCTTTGAGTTAGATAAACTTGGATGTTTTCTGCTTTTCTCACTAAAATTCTGAATTTTTTGTGTGACTTCATGTGAGAAACAGTTGTTGAAAACATGGTCAAGCTCTTCATGACACTTAATTTACTTTGGAAAGATACGACTTTGGTTTGTTGATATCCTAAGTTATCCACATGTGGGAACTTTAAAATTGAATGTAGTAAGGTTTTGTATCTTTGAGTTTTGATGCTGTCAATTTGCGAGTTTAACTTTTTTCCACTGTCATAGCTGTAAGATTGCATTTCAAGGAATGATGGTGTGTAAAAGTGCCAATCTTTTGAAGTCTCTGTGTGCATGCATGCTCAGTTTGATCTTTCATTTTTATAGCATTTTCATTTGAGTGAAGTTGGATCAGGAAAAGGATATTGCAGCAGCCGGAATTGTGAGGATGTGAGTAGTGGTAAAGATGGTGACTACCAGTGGTTGGTCTGCAGGGA
Organism: Glis glis; assembly: GCA_004027185.1. Lineage (NCBI taxonomy): Eukaryota > Metazoa > Chordata > Mammalia > Rodentia > Gliridae > Glis > Glis glis. Next base: position 10,494 of record PVJS01001568.1, read on the forward strand.
AGAAACAGATACCCATTCTCAGGGAAGATAGAGAGATCCAAGTGTGGGATCCCTACCCCTGATTAAGAAGAAGAACTGACTGTAACTTCAGGTGTCCATGTTAGACTGAACAGAGGGTGGGAGAAGTGTTAGGGGACATTCCAAAGCATTCTGCCTCCTTCCTTTGCATTGTTGGGGTCTCAGCCACCCTGATTCTGCATGTTCAGGTGTCTGTGGGAAACCTGCTTGTGGAATAATCCACCTATTTACGTAATTCCTGTTGTTGGTTTTCTCTTTCAGATTAGAGGCAATACCTGTACCATTGAAGAAGAAACTTATACTAGTCACCTGTCCAGCTTAACTTCCTCTTTGTTCATAAATACAAACCAGTAACAAAGTCGTACTTGATTTAGGGGAAAGCTAATAGCAAGAACAAAAATTTTTTAAAAACACAATTAGCTTTGTAGGGAACTAGTATCTGAGGGAATACTTAGTGTGTTTAGTTTTAAGAGAGTAATACACATTAAATCAAGGATAAGCTGCTTGTTAAAAAAAAGGGGGCAGCCAAATCACCATTGCTTTTTAGTTATTTTTAATTTCTTGGAAGTTATTTATCTAGTCAAAGGAATCTCCCAGAGAAAGATGGAAAATACAGTTGGAGTTAGAGGAATGAAAGGAAGATCCATGTTTAACAGAAGTGTTTAACAGAAGTTCTAGAAGGAAGAATAGACAGATGAGAGGGGAGAATGTCAATAATAAATGAACATTTCTTGGAGCTGAAGAAAGACACGTCCTCAGGATGAACTAAGACAGATGAAAACCTACACTTAGAATACCTGGTCAATTTTCAGATTTTTCAAAATTAAAGATCCTAAAAATGTTTAAAGGAAGGAGGTTATCTGCAGTGAAATAGACCTCAGATATTTCATAAGTAGTGCTGGATGCTAGATGGAAAATGAATATTGTCTTTATAGTTTTGGGTGAAAGCTATTTTCAAATTATATTTCCATACCCAAGCAAATTAAGTGTAGGTACAGAAGGAAGAGACTTTTGGTTCTGCAAAGATTTAGAAAGTTTTACTACATTATGTACCCTATTTAATGATGAAGAAAGAACAAAGATATTGTCTGAGGTCCAGAAAATGGTGTGGAGATGACGTTGGAGAAACCAAGAAAGATGAAATAAGACAGTGAGCTGACTCCCACGTCTTGTGATCTTCTTCACCTGGTAGTTAGAGGTCTAGTGTCAATCACTTTCTGTTCCTTGGCCCCATCACATCTAATGATAATCTTATAACTGTCTTAATCACAACTAAAACAGAATGAAAATATAATAAACCAACTCTCCAATCTGGACATGGAAGTGGAAAGTAAGGAAGGGCGTGTGTGTACTAAATGTCCAGCACTTTACAGCTCAAAGTCAGATACCAACAAGGTGATATTGGTTTTCCTATTTAGAGTTATATACTAATTGTCTTTACCAAGAAAAAGCAGCTGGGTATGATGGCAGATGCCTAATTCCAGTCCTTGGGAGACTGAGACTGGAGAATGGTAGGTTTGAGGCTAGCATGCAGTAACTTAGTGAGACCCTGTTTTAAAATTAAAAAAATATATATAAAGGGCTGGGGTGTAGCTCAGTGGTTGAACCTGTTCTATCCCCAGTGTACATACACACACACACACACACACACACACATACACACACACACATGCACATAGATGAAATAAAAAAGAGATAAAAGAAATCAACACATACACTGCAGTTGCCTCTTCTTTCTTTTGTGTACGCCGGGGAAGGAGCACCGTGAGCACCTTCCTAGGACTTCACAGGACTACCTAGACCCCACATGCTGCTTTTATCAGGTCCTGGAGCACTGTGGAGAAATTGATGCTACTCAAGTCTACCTAGTAAAAAAAATAGCAGATCAGATAAGCTGCAGACCATATGCTACTACTCCAGGGGCTCGCTCGTGTTGGAACCAAGTCAGCAGTGCTTATACACTGTGGCCAACTTTTACCTCAATTTAGGCAGTTTATAAGAGGGAAGCAGTAAAATGCCACCTTCACCTTGGTCTTTAAGGTTGTTTTATTAAAATTTGTCCAGACATTTGACTACATCCATGCACCAAGCATTTCAGTAAGCTCCAAGTAGGTAAAGATAGAACATGATCACCTGGGAAATTTATGCTTGAGAGGATGGCTTGTGGAGGTGAAGGTCTTCCTGCCCTGGTGGTTTGTGGCTTAAATCAGAATGCTGTGGTCCTGACAGAACTTCCTGCCAATTTATGGGAGAATAAACATTAAAGGGTTGTTGTCTGTTGTACCTTCACTGATCTTAGACTGCTCTGTAACTGGTATTAGTAAAGGCCCAGGTAATTGAATTCCTCTGTGTGGCTTGGAATTCAGGCCTGCCTGATGCCTAAAGAAGAGAGCAGAAGGATTGAAAGTCTGGTGATCTGGCCTTGCCTGCCTTTTCCCTTCCTTTCTAGGACTCTATGGTAATGAACATTTTAAGAGTCAAGATTGGTCGGGCCTTAGGACCCTATAGTTGGTTTTTTATTTTTAATTTTTGGTGGTACTGGGAATTGAACCCAGGGGCATTCTATCTCTGAGCTACACCCCCAGCCTTATTTATTTTTAAACAGGGTCTTGCTAGGTTGATGATAGTCTCATTACTTGCTGAGACTGTCCTCGAACCTGCGATCCTCCTGTCTCAGCCTCCCAAGTACTGGGATTAGAGGCATGTGCCACCATACCTGGCTTGGGACCTGTGGTTTTGAAGAAACCATATTTCTTAAAAATGTGGCATCCAGGACATTTATCTGAGGTGGTCTTTGGACAAATAAGAGAACTGTTGAGGATGCTGATCAAACTGTTGAAGGTTCATGGTTCAGTAATTTTAGTTGGTAACATTTGAGGAAACTACAGAGTCTACAAGATTATATACATAAGATGAGTGTTCCCATCATTTTGAGACTAGGTTGAGTGCCCTAAAAATTAGGAAAAGTGGAAAATTCCTTTAGATGCTCTTTTTCTCTTATCTACATTCTTATATTTTTCCTCAGACTATAGACTGTTTTTGCTACAATTTGCTAGAACTTTCCATCTTAAAAAATGCTCTATAGTTTGTGAAGGCACGCTGCAGACTTTGATCTTGTGCTCACCACGGTGTACTCATCACGTCCTCCCACAAACCACTTGTTTTTTTTCAAATGAGAACACTGCAACATTAAGGTGTTACGTGGTTTGCTCCAAGTTTCAAAACTAGCTTATGAAAGGATGGAGACTGGAACTTGGGTGTCTGGATTCTTACTGATGTTCTTTTAGTCTTTTGTTGGCCTTTGTTAAAACATATATGGAAAATCGCAGTAAAAAAAGTTCTGTCAGCCATCACTGTTGTCTAAATACCTGGCATACTTCTGTGATAAGAGTTCTAACCTTGTGTATTTTTCTAAGTGAATATTAAGCCGGTGCTCAGGGCTTGGCCGACTCTGGCCATATCTGGCTTTTTGCCTATTATATGGCCTATCAGCTAAGAAAACCTTTCATGTTTCTAACTAATTGAAAAAAATCAGAATAATTTCATGAAATTATTAAATTTTATTATTAAATTATTATTAAATTATTAAATTTTATTAACTTCAACTCTGTGTATATAAAGTTTTATTGACATATGGCTATATCCGTTCATTTACGTGTTGTCAGTGGCTTCGTGCTATGACGTCAGAGTTCAGTAGTTGTGACTGAGCCACTGTGGTCAGAAAAGCCTAAAACATCTATTAGCCAGCTCTTCGCAGAAAAGTTTTATTGACCACTGTGCTAGCCTGTTGTCATCTCTGACATTGAATATAGTCTTCTAGACCCCCTTCTAACTCATTACCAAGATCTTACCCATCATCTCGAAAATTCAGTGACATGTTACTATCAAGCAGGGTTTGTTGTTTTGCCCTCTCATAATTATGGTGAATTTAGTCTTTAACATCTCCTAGAGCAGTATGCCCACCACACATCAACTATCTAACCCTGAACCCATAAGATGCGGAGACCCTTTATAGAATCATAGTGCAGACATGTGCTAACGTTTTCAGATGCTTCTTTGAGGCTTGCATGTTTATATTAGCATCGATCCAGGGGTATGCTATCCAGACTCAGGCAATCACTTTTGCTCTTGCATGGTTAGCTGGTTTACTTGTTTCCACTGGTAGTCATTCCAGGCCATTACTAACAAGGTTCTGGATTCCAGCCCCTGCTTTCTCAGCATATTTGTTGCCTTCTAATTTTACAGATAAATGGAGCCTTAAAGCACACCTTCATCTCTTCCACTTCATCTCCTTCATTGTCACTATCTTTTTCTCCTTGATTCTGACGAAGACAGAACATTCTTGTTCCAAGGCTGCTTCCTCCAGCTCATCTCTCTGTCCCATTCCTCTGGTCTTCAGGACCTTATTTCAGTGCCTTCCTTTTTCTGGAGACTTCCTTTTTCTCCCCTGGTTCCATTTTCCTCTTCTGTAATATACATGTCGTTTTGAGCCTAACAACTATCCTGTTCTTCCTTGAGATTTGAGTTTCTCAAACTACAACCCCATTTCTTCTTACTTTTGCAGCCAAATCTCTCTTTAAAGATTTCTTCTTCCTCACCTTGCGTCTGCTTGACTCGACACTGGTTTCTCCCTCCTCCTCTGTGGGACTTCTCTGCAGTAGTTGCCACCATTAACCAAATCTCCCATGTTAACTCTCCTTCATGAGTCTTTTTTGCTTTTGGGATCCACCAATCCTTGAACCTCTTGAATTCTCTCTGAGTGACTGTTCTCAGTTTCCTCTACTGATTGTCTTAATTATTCCTTAAGTTTCTTTTCCCTGTGTATATTCAACTTGGGTGATTTCATTCATGCTTGTGGCTTCACCTTCATCGAATACCTATTTGTTAATGTTCTCTGAATCTGTTTGTCTATAGTTATCTTTCCTGAATTCTAACTCTGTACTGGACACCAGTACAGAGGCATGTCTGATAACCATCTTAGTTGAACTCATTTTCTTTCTTTCATTTCAGCATGTGTCTCAAGTTCTTTGTCTTAGTGGATGACATCTGTGTCTTAGAGACCATGTTGTTGACAATGGTTTTCTCTACTCCTGTATTCATTGGGTCACTGGATCTCTCTACCTTGACTCGTATATAGTTTATTGAACTTGTTCTCACCAAGTATTCTCCTTGTGCTTTAGTTGAGGACTTTGTGTTCTTTCACTTGGTTTGCTGGAGAAGCCTAACTGGTCTCCCAGTCATAAGTCACTGTGTCCATTTAGTCCATCATTCATATGGCTGTTTATGTCATCGTTAAATATATATCTAATCGTGTCTTTTTCCTTCTCAAAGTCAAAATATAAACTGTATATTGAAGTGTATACTGTGTATAAGACAGTGCAGAAACCAATCCTACAAACTTCTCCAGCCCTAACTCTTCTCTCATATAACCTGTGCTTAGCCTAAACATTTGCCATTCCCTGACTATATACTGCTGTTTCATGCCTCTATGGGTTCACATATGTTATTTTTTTTATCTAGAATGTCACTGTATCCCACAAGATAAACTCCTCAATCTTTAAGGGCCACTTAATGTCTTCTGGTGAATATTTTAATAATTGTCTTCACTTTATTCTGAGTGTACGTCTTCATGGTGCCTTTACTGTACTTATCTTGTATGGTATGGTATGGTATAGTATAGTATTCTCCAGCTTACTTGCTCATCTTCACTAGCTGGTCTTTAGGAATTGGAGTGAGAAGAAGAGGAGAGCAATCACCATATTTTATTCATCTCAGTGTCTGTAGCATCTGGTACTTTATAGCCACGATAGTGGGCGCCAATTTGAAAAGCATGTGGGAGCATAGGGGCCCGCAGATTTTCCAGAATGACTGTGGACAGGAAATGCAATGTGTCTTGTGTTTCTATGAAAGATATTTAGGTAGCCACTAGAGATTGACCGGAGTGGTTTTTATTTCTGATATCTTCTGTTGGTAGATGTTGAATGGTTCTGGATGTGGTTTGTAAATAGTGGATGTCTGAATCATTCTGTAGTACTTACCCCCCCATTCTGGGTTACACATGACTTTGGTTATAAAGATTTAAATGATTGTTGGTTAGCTTCTCAAGGCAAAATCTGAATTAGGGAATGATGAAGGAGAATATAAATGTGGCTAGCTGAGAAGAGAGGTATGAGCAAGGAGATACAAAACCATGACTTAATTAGAAACGAATCTATAAAGATTAGTAATACAAATCTAAAACTCGCTGTTAATAAGTTGTTATAATTATTAAAAACTGGAGAAAGAATACTCTTAGAGGCTGCTTTAAAACCAATTTCTTCACCCTGCCAGGACCATCACCCCCTGCTGGAGTGATGGCGAATCAAGATCACCTGCTTTGATTGAATGGCAGGTAATAGAATGTGGCAAATCAGAGTTTTGCCTTTTAGGATCTTATTCTTTGATAAGAAAGGAGAAAAAGAGAAATAAAAGATCAAGGCTGCTTATCTAGAATAACTGCACTGATTAGAAATGTGGGCCTACTTTCAGAAGCTACTAGAAAAACTCAGAGTGCTGCCCTCCAGGGCTTCCTCACTGATTCAGACAACTCAGATGCCGCATCATTGATCCTGGAGTGGGTAGAAATTTTGCTAAACATGATCACAATTGTGAACTATTTGATTTTTTTCTTGAGGTGTCATGGAAGCTTTGTTGCCCACTTGCCTGCTCAACTGCTACCTGGTGTGCTTGGCACAGTCCCTCATCTTAACTGCAGTGCAGCATCGTGGGAGCTAGCTTATCCTAGACAGCGACTCCTGTCTAACTAGTTTTGATGGGCCGGTTACCCCAGTCACAGGTCCTAGCTATTAGTAATATAAAGTCATTTAGCTGGAAGCCACAAGGTTGACACCAAGAAAGTCCAACAATTTAGTAATTACTAGGAAGTATTAATGAAGAGTTCCTATAGGTTTATTTCTTCACCAAGCCTCCAAGCTGGTTTGAAGCGTCTAATTAGACTAACCATTGTCTTCAGAGTTGCTATACTAAATTGTAGTTAACCTTCTGTTTAATTTAAACAGTTTGGCAAAATAATTTAGATGTCAAGGTAGGACTGCTAAGATGGTCTGAAGTAAGGAAATGCTAGTCAACTTACCAAAATTTGGACCACGTTTAGCATTTATTGAGTACTCACTGTGCCAAGTTGTATTAGATACCAAACTATCTCTGTAGTGAGAAAGTGTGAAATGGTCATTTACAGAATATATTATAATATTACATTATTTCTGAACTCTTAATGTGGTGCTGACCTTTTAGGATTATCACTAAGATTTTAATTACAATAGTTAACTTTTTATAAGAATTAAGTCATATTGCTTCTTAAATTTGATTTTGATATTTGCAGAGACATATAGTCAACAAAATCTAGGCATTTTCTATATTTACTATTAGTCTAGGTAAAGACGATCCAGGAATGGTAGGAATGTCATTTCTGGGAACTTTTTTGTTGTCAACAGGATAATTTTTAGTGGAACTAAAACTAAAAGAACTTTGGGTTCTTTTTAAAATCTGTCCCATCACTTGTCTTCTTGTGACTTTCTTGATAGTATCATCATTGGAGTATTTATCAAGTCTAGTGGGATTTTTAAAAATCATAGTTTACTTAATAATGTACAGTGAACAAAAGTACATGGTTAAATTGTGATTTAAGTCAGGCAACTTTAAAGATGTACAGAAAATAAATGAGTAGACCATTAAGCACTTTCAGTATTTAAAAATTTTTGGCAGAAAGTTGTGTTATCAGTATGCAACTTAATATACCATATTACATTGACCTCAATGGGAAAGGCTTATTAGGTGAGGAGACAAAGTAGAAAGCTTAACCAGTAAGTGTATTTTTATTATTGTGGTGCTGAGGATGGAACCTAGGGCCTTGTGTATGTTAGGCAAGTGGTCTACTATTGAGCTATACCCTCAGCCCAAGTGTACTCTTAACAAGGCGGTTTCAGAAACACTCAGAGGCAGGCATGAGGTACATAGCTGTGGAGAAGGGCAATAGTGAGATGACACAAACTACCCTCAAGTTTAGATTTCTTTCTTTTCTTTTTTGGTACTGGGTATTAAACCCAGGAGCATTCTACCTCTGAGTTACACCCCCAACCCTTTTTATTTATATTTATTTTTTTGCTTTGAAACAGGTTCTCCCTAAATTGCTAAAGGTCTACCTAAGTTGCTGATGCTGGTCTCGAAACTGTGATCCTCCTGTCTCAGCTCTCCAAGTACTGGATTACAGGTGTGCACCATCATGCCCCGCTACCCTCAAGATCTTATTTGGATGAAAAGTCATTGGGTACTTCAGTGGAGGAAAGCAGCAGCTACAGTAGGGACTGGCACAGCCCTGGTGGTGGTGCCAGAACTAGCTTACTGAGGGCATTGTTGGTGACTGTGTTGGTGCAGTTTATTGAGAGCAGGTTCTGGTAATGTGGAGAGAGGGGTGACAGAGGTCTTAATTAAGGAAGTTGTCCTAGAGCTCCAAAGAGCGTGCCATTAGAAGTGTTCTGGGATGCTGGGAGTGGTGGCGCATGCTTGTAATCCCAGTACTTGGGAGGCTGAGACGGGAGGATCTGGGTTTGCCGCCAGCCTCAGCTACTTAGTGAGGCCCTCCGCAACTTAGTGAGAACCTGTTTCAAAATAAAGAATAAAAAAATAGGGCTGGAGGTGTAGCTCGGAGGTAGATGCCCCTGGGTTCAATCCCCAGTACTGAAAAAAAAAAGTGTTCTGGGAGTCAGTTTAACCTAAGCTATTATTTGTGAAAGAAAACCTTGCCAAGTATGATATATGTAATCAGTGCATCATTATTTTGGGGCCCAACTCTGTGCTATGCCAGGGACTGGAGTTAAATGGAAAAAATATATAATCTATGCCATCTCTAATTTTTCTTATAGATAGAAATTTGGAGGAATGTAAGAAAATTTCACACTGTTGTCTCAGAAGTTTATCACCCGTTTTCTCCTTTGCAGAATTGTAGGGTCATTTTGGTCATCTTTGGGACTCTTAAATAATTTAACATCTTTATATGGTAAAAAAGTCAGTTAATTGAATGTAAAAGATAAAACTGCCCTTTTAAAAAATTCTTTTCACTTGTTTTGTTCTTTATAAAAGTGATTTCTGGTACAGTTCCTTGACTACACAGTGAAGAGCAAGGAGGATGTGACTGCTTCCGCTCCTCTCCCCTCTCCTCCTCCACTACAACCTTGGGCACTAATAGAGCATCATTGTTTTGTGAGCTGCCTCTACAATAATTCTCCTCCCTCTTCTTAAAAGCCTCAGTGCCAAAGAACAATGTAGAACATTCTCTCTTGCAATAGATGCTAATTGTGTTCTTAGTTAGGATCTTGCTGTCACAGCCACAATAACTGTGTCATTGTGCAGGGAGGCCGGGTCACAGTAGTTATTGTGCAGAATAATGAATGCTGTTTACTTGTGATGTGTCGTCCCCTGCATCTGTGGGTGAGAACACACAGTCACTGTAATTTGCCTGGCGCACTATCAAACTGGTATAAAATAACATCATCTGTTAAGCAAGTTAGCAGTCACAAAGAACTATTGACCTTTCTTTTTTAATAGAGAATTTTTAATGAGAGACTTCAAATAATAGAGATTGAGGAGGTGAGGACAGCCACCCTGTGTGTCTTGCATGTTAACCCCTATTTTGCAGTATCTTTCGGGGTCAAGTTGCCTGTGTAGAAGCAGGGAATTAGGAGTGCATGTCTGCTCTGGCTCTGAGTGGGAGGAGCTGTGTAGGCATAGTAAATTACAGGTTGGATAAATGACATACTGTACCACTGTCAGTTGGGAATTAGGTTGCATGGCCTCATGCCCTTCATGAAACCTGTGGATTTGGGAAGCATTATTGTGAATGTAGTTTCTCTGCCTACTTCTTTCACCTACATAAGGAAAAAAAAATTTAATGTAATTGTAATGGGATGGTATTTAAGAACTCTTGCTGGAGTAGGAGGAAACATCCCACTCTTTTAAGCAACCTTGATGGGATTTTGCATGGATCCGGAGAATACTAGTTTTAGAGCTGATTATTTCGTGAGTCTACACATCCCAGTTTCTCTCCATCCCACTGCCCATTTCTAAATACTTTTCAGCTGTCCGACTGCTCATTAGCATTGCTCATGAGAAGGATCTGGGGAGATTCAAAGCAGTCCATTTTATGCTCGTTTCTTCAAGTTTTGTCAAACTGTCCAGCAAATATAAACCAAGCTGTTGCTTAAAGTGAAGTTTAGTCTAACTCATATATATATATTTATATGTAATATATGTACATTTTAACTGTAATTCTCTGGTGTCCTGCTTAGTACATGTCTAAAGGATTACTTTCCAGAAAAGATTTTGATTAACAGTGATTTGTAAAGAAAGATAGTAAATGATGGTTGGTATGATTTTCTCAAAATTTTATGATTGGGGCTTTTTTCATTATCTTAGAATTTAGAGCTAAAATGGGGGTGGTAATTTTGGAGGGAGACCTAAACTAATTAGAACAGATGATGTAATATAAGAATTAGATCATCTGTTCATTGTAAGTACAATTCCTTTTTTTCTTATTTTAATTCCATATCAAAATAATATGAGAGCAATAATATGGATAATTCTACCTTTAAAAGTTGTACACATAATATATGTTCACTATAGAAAACTTGTAGAATATATTTTTTATTTTTTGCAGTACTGGGGATTGAACCCAAAGGCGTTCTACCTCCGAGCTACACTCCCAGCCCTATTTTTTATTTATTTTGAAACGGGGTCTCACTAGGTTGCGGAGGGCCTCAGAAGCCGTGGAGGGCCTCAGAAGCCGCTGAGGCTGGCCGAGAACTGAGATCCTCCTGTCTCAGCCTCCCAAGTACTGGGATTACAAGTGTGCGCCACCATGCCCGGCTATATTTTTTAAATCCAAGAGATCACGAATAGTCTTTACACATGCCATCTAAAATCAGTGTCATGGTATTTTGGTGTAGATACCTTTCTGCTAGATTATAGACTCTTTCCCACAAATCCTGCTTTGGACTTAAGGCCATTTGGAACATAAGAGTCATTTTAAGTTTCTTCCATAATCCAAGTAAAATCTTCCATAAAAGATTTTTCATCAACATTTTATGATATTAACAGCATTGAAAATTGACCTAAAAACATAGGACTATGAATGGTTAATATTAAGAACATTCCCCACAATTTGTAAGGGCTGCATGATTTTTTTATTCAGTTTTTCTTTTGGCACTAACTTTTTTTATATGATTACAAAACAGTAAATCTATTCAGAAATAGAAAGCTTTTCTAATGTAGAAATTAAAAACAAGTTTTTCATTTTCATGCAGGCATATTGAATTTGATCAAAGTGAGATTGTTTTACTCATTATAAAGATGTATAAATGGGGCCCTAATTTACAATTGGCTCATTTTTACATATTTTTCCCTTGGATAAATGGAAGTCAGTTAAGATATTCTTATGAAAAGTTGCTTTGTTTTTCTTTCTTTTAAAGTCTCTTGCCTTTCTCCTTCTGACAAATCACCGTCTGCTTCCCTGTAGCTAACTGCTGCTATTTTTCTGCTTGTGTGACAGCTAGCCGATGGCGGAGTCTCTTCTCTTCAACGGCCTCACTGGCTTTTCCTTATAGTCCTGTTGCAAGACTGAGCCCTTATAGCAATGGCATTAATACTCCCAGCTTCTCTAAAACCTCAAATAAAGCAATACTAACACCTGAAAGAACAGGTAATATTTCAACTTCTTGACCAGCTGCTTGCTTTGCAATTCAGTCACTAAACACAACTCAAATGTCCATCTTTTCCCTGGAAAGCTGAAGGGCAGTCTTACTATAATGGACAGTTTGTGTTGCACACTGACTTTGGGTGCAGAAAGACTAGCATTAATGTGCACTCGAACACCATTGACCTCAATCGTGTAGAGTCGTCTGTCTTCCCTTTTTAGCAAAAGCACACTCAGGTGTTTCTAAATGCCTAATGTACTTTTACAGTTAAACGTGAAACACAAGTTGGATTGTTTTTATAATGATTCAATATTGCAAACCTTTATATCTTGTTTTTGTTTTTAACTTTTTAAGGTGGGGCTGTGTAGTAGAAGGAATAGTGGAGTTTTTAATGGGATGAGGGTCTCCCCATTTCCTTATTTGTCTCAGCTCTGTCGTCTTCTAGTCCTACAACTTTCTCTTGTTTGGGTTCTTTCTTCTTTGGTTCTTTTTATCTTAAGCCATTGCTTTTTTTTTCCCACTTTCATGGGTGGCTGCAAGTCTCCTGTGGCTATTCACCAGTCAAATTATAACGGTCTTGTATATGTTTTTATGTATGCATATGTGCCTTTTATGTGTATTGTATCCATTTATAGCACTGTCGTGTATACGTATTAAAGAATGGACCAGATTATATTTAATTTAAAAATATATAATTAGTTACTGCCAGAGAGGTATGTCTTATTAATTAAAACTGTACATGAATATATATTCTCATATAATTCCTTTAAATATTAGCATCATTGAATTTTTTTTTGCATGTAATAATAAACGTGCAACAGATCTGGGTGTGTGTCTCTGTGATAGAGTGCTTGCCCAGCATGCGTGAGGCCCTGGGTTAGCTGCCCAACGCCACAGAGAACAAAAAACACATAACATGAAGTCTACCCTCTTGAAGTCTGCTACCCTTTTTAGTAGGCAGTACAGTGATTTTTTTGCTGAGAATTGAATTTGGAAAAAAACAGTACATAAATGGTTTTGTTACATATGAATTATCAACATGAGACAATGTGCTTGTCTGACCATCAAATGATGTGTTGGTCATTTTTTGTGATGCTATGGAAAAAGGAAGCACAATTGCTGTATGTGTATGAGTTGTTGAAGCACATGTAGATATCAGTTCTTTAAAATGATAAGCATATTTGCTTTGTGTTTTAGGTTACACTTCCAGGGGCTCCCCGCTCAGTCCACAGTCATCGATCGACAGTGAGCTGAGTACTTCGGAACTGGAGGATGATTCTATCTCCATGGGGTATAAATTACAGGACCTCACTGATGTTCAGATCATGGCTCGTCTACAAGAAGAAAGTATGTTCTTTTAAACTAGGAAAGTGAGGCTTCCACTTGAAATAGAGGTGGTGGGGGAGGTTCAGGCAGTTCTCCCCTTGTGTCTTCCTACTTTGTAGGTGAAGCAGTTATGTGCTTCTGACATTCTCAAGAGCACCATAAGGTGTTAGGCATACTCTGATCAAAATATGCTGGTATATGGACATTGCTGGTATGGCCACTATGGAAACAGCTTGGCAGTTACCTAAGAAACGAAACAGTGCTGACTGCACTCCTGAGCATTTATCCCAGAGCAGCGGACCTTTGTGTTTGCACAAAAACTTGTACATGAATGTTCATAGCAGCTTTATTTGCAGTAGCGCAGACTGGGATTCACCTAGGTGTCCTTCAGTGAGTGAATGGCAAAACAAATTGCGATAGATCCATACCATGGAGTACTATTCAACAATAAAAAGGAACAAACTGCATCTTGGATGGGGCTTCAGGGAATAATACTAAGTGAAAAAAGATGATTGCAGGAGATTGCATACTGTATAATTCTGTTTATATAGCATTTTAAAATGACAAAATTTTAGAAATAGAGGAGAGACTAGCAGTTGGGGGTTAGGAACGGGGTCTTGGAAAGGATGGGAGGAGATACATGTGGTTATAAAAGCAATACAAGGGATTTTTGTGGTATTGGAACTGTTCAGTATTTTGATTGGTGGTGGATATACAAACCTATAGGTAATAAAATTATAAAGAACCTAATACTAGCATACATACACATACATGAATAAATTGGGGAAATCTGAAGAAGAGGGGTGGATTATCTCACTGCTGATATCCTGATTTTTCTGTTCAATAATTTTGCAGAATGTTACCATTGGGGGAACTGGGCGAAGTGCACAGTTATTATTTCCTAGGGTTGCATGTGAGTCTATAGTTATCTTAAGAAACATGCAATTAAAAATGCACTGATATACCTCAGAGTAAACAATTGTGGAAGAGTAGATCATGGGAAATGGGGCAGTTTATCACTGGTTCTGCAATAAAATTATAACAGATAGACTGGGTGTGAACTGCTTCAGAGGCATTGATAATATCAAAGGGCAGGAGAAGGTCTCGATCACAGACCTGGGCTAAGCTTGTTTTGGAGTTGTCTTTTCAACAAATAGGCAAGTATGATTTAAGCATACAAGTTTCCTGCTCTCAGAATTAATCAAGGCTACTAAGAGAAACATGGCAGTACTTAATGCAGGATTTAACAAGATACATTTTGAGGGAAAAGATGATTATTTTCTATCATTTATTAACAGTTTATTTAAGTACTTATTTAAAAGATATGTGACTGAAACATTGGATGTCAGTTTCAGAAGTTAATCAGGTATAGACTATTAAAAAATGTGATATTGACAATGAGTTAAATAATGAACAACTTGCAGTTTGACCATTTTTAGATGGTTGCCATTTAGGATGACCTGAAACTATTGAAGTGTTAAAGCATAAGTGTGCTTTGAAAGGGATAATATTAGTAACAGAAAGAAGAAAAGAGACATGACCTTGTTAGAAAGTTTGTGTTCGTACCTCAGGTTTTAAACTTTCCCTTTGACTTTGAAAGTTGGGGGTAAGGAGCAAACTGATGTCTTAACATGGCCAGAGGTTTGACTATCTTAATTCTTCCAGCTTACAGAAAACTGTAATGATGATGAGTATTTCTTCCTGAATTTTATTTTCCTAAATATCTCCAGAGTTGAAAAGGGATTGTTGGGGGAAATTGATAGGTACTGATTATTGGAGCTGTAGTAGGTATATTTAATCTTCACTGGAATTAGGGCAATCTTTTTTTTTTTTTGGTGCTAGAGATTGAACCCAGGGGTGTTCTACCTCTGAGCTATACCTCCAGCCCTTTTTATTTTTTGTTTTGAAATAGGGCTTGCTCTAGGTTGCTGCAGTTTCCCTAAGTTGCTGAGGCTGGTCTTGAACTTGCTATCCTTCTGTCTCTGCCTCTGCCTCACACCTGGCTGGGGCAATCTTTTTTTTTTTTTTTTTTTTGCGGTACCGGGGATTGAACCCAGGGGCGTTCTACCTCTGAGCTATACCCCCAGCCCTATTTTTTATCCTTTATTTTGAAACTGGGTCTCACGAAGTTGCGGAGGGCCTCACTAAGTAGCTGAGGCTGGCTGCGAACCTGGATCCTCCAGTCTCCGCCTCCCAAGTACTGGGATTACAAGCATGCACAATCTTTTAATGACACTGAATTGTCTAAATTAGATACCTTTTTAGTAGGTAAATATGTTTGTTTTGGGGGGGAGGATTTAATGAACTAAGAGCAAGATTTATTTAAAGAATTTGGGGCACAAATTTTCATCATATATTTGATTTATTATTAACTAAATTGAAATGATCTCATAAAAATACTATTTGTTGTTGTATCATAGGTCTTAGGCAAGATTATGCTTCTACTTCTGCATCCGTGTCGAGACATAGTTCCAGTGTGTCACTGAGTTCAGGGAAAAAAGGGACATGTAGTGATCAAGAATATGACCGATACAGTCTGGAGGATGAGGAAGAATTTGATCATTTGCCACCACCCCAGCCTCGTCTTCCAAGGTGTTCACCTTTCCAAAGAGGAATTCCCCACTCACAGACTTTCTCCAGCATTCGGGATTGTAGGAGAAGCCCCAGTTCCCAGTATTTTCCTTCCAATAGTTACCAGCAGCAACAGTATTATTCACCTCAAGCCCAAACTCCAGATCAGCAACCAAATAGGACCAATGGAGGTAGGTTGTCTTTCATGGTCAGTATAAATAATTGATAAATGTTTCCCAGATTTAAGTTCATCCTTAATACCTTCTCACTTTGCTCTAAAATTACATCTAAAATTGACCAGCTTCTGGCTATATGTCCTGAATTCATAGATTTATGGCTTCAAGAAAACGTCCATGTAGCTGACTCAGAATGAGTTATAAACTTGGAGTGTCTTTATGTCGTTGGTGCCCCGCTGTAGGAGAGGCAGGGTTGTGCCCTGTGGGGAGTTCATGGTCCAGCCCAGTGCAGCCAGAGGCTTTGAGTTGATCGTTCCTCACCTTTCACGCAGCCCTCAGTGTCTTACTGCCTGTTCCTAGCACAGAGTGATGGGAAGTGTGGGTGGCAATGCTTGGAGAGGTGGCTGCTTATGCATCCAGATTTAGGGAAATTTGGGATGTGTGTTTCTAATTTCCTGACATCTACAATTAAGATCTCTGTAGCTGTAGGATTGTGGAGGCTGATGTTTGGCCTGGTAATAGGAAGTAGATCTGTCCTGATGTCAATGTGGTGGGTTGGAGTATGTGTCATTGTCTTTTGTATTTTTTCTTTTTCTTCATCATTGATCTTCTGTTCCCACTCTCAGGAGCTAGACTTCTTGATTTCTAAGAACTATAGGGAGAGAAGTCATGTGATATTCTCGGCCTGGTGTGTTTTTATACTAATGGTCAACCAGACCCGCATGTGCAAATCCCATATAATATGGAGAAATAAACCACTTGAAAATGTTTGTATTTATGTGGCTATAGGCTTTAATTATTACATTGCACTATTTCTCAAAGTTAGGCATAGAAGTGATCAAATGCTATTTAAAAATACTGGTGGGACAAATACAAATTTTATTAGTGATCAACTGTTACCACATTTTTATATCTTTACCATTTCTCCCTCTGTACTTCTATCATTCTGGCTAATTGAGAGATCGTTTGAAAGTATTTAACAGTTTATATTCAGAATTTCTCTGTTAGAATCTTCAGATTTAAAATTTAAGAGAATGTCAGCAAAGTAATGTAATAGTAACTAATATATTAAAGTTCATAATTCCAGAAAGACACTGTCTTCAGTGCATACTGGATGTCATGGCCCCACATTAGAATTGAGAGATGTGCACCTGGAGCTGTTTCTCTGAGTTTTTTTCAGTCAAGTGTTTGAGAATACGTCTTTGTTGTTGGGCAGATGCTAGCTCTGCATCTCAATTAGTGTTGTCAATGGGATCATTTTCCTCTACACCACTGTTTGTTGCACCTTAGAAAAGTGGTATCTACTTTCATCAAACACCATTTTGAAAAGGATTAGGTTTCCTTGAAATACTCATAGGAAATTGGAGACATACTGCAGTTCAGGGTCTGTTTATGGTATTTATTTTCTTGAGTGGTCTGGTTTCTGCATACAAAGGAAAATAGACTATAAATGCAATTGTTTTCTGGATACAACTTATAACTAATTAGCTTAATGGTTGAGAGCACAGATTTTGAAGTCCAGTAGACCCCGAGTTCCAGTCCTGTCCTGCCTCTTAGCCTTTCTATACCCAGGTGTCTCGTTTCTAAGCTTTGGTTTCCTTAGCCATAAAATGTGGACAAGATAATATCTATCTCTTGGAAAACTTAGCTATAATTTCACATCAAACCATCTGGTGTGTGTTCTCCCAACCTAAATATGTTATAAGGAATAAATTAAATAATGAATGTTACATTGCCTGGAGGGGATGTGCTGAATAAAATTTGCCTCCTACTCCACCTACCCTTTTTAAACTTTTTAAAGCATATGGCTCAGATAATCTGAGCCTTCATTTGTTATCACAGAATATTATGTCAACCAAATCGTGAAATAAGAAGGATTACTTTGAAACCGATCTATCCAACATTTTTCTAAATTATTAAAATAATATGGATAGGAGAAAACAGTTATTAGCTATTCAATAAATTGAAAGTAAGGTAGAAATATATATTCGTGTTTTCTGTTTTCATTAGCTCCCACACTGCCTAGATTCAAAAGAGATGGCTTAGAACAGTTCTTGGCATGTTTCTGGGAGTCATAGAATTAAAAGGAACATATTTGAAATAGTCAATTATCAAAAATAACTAAATCTTGCAAGTTCTTTACCAACCTTCCTATACTTGCTAGAGTCTAGCAGAGTTATCAGTGGCATGATGTAGTCATTGGTAGTGCAGGGACCTCCCCTGGGCCCTGCCTTGACTGGAAGGCTAGGGCTGGCTGTTTGGTGGGTAACTGAGTCTCTCCTTTATTCTAAAGATTCCCGAGTCTTTGTTCCCTGGACCCATGGAGGGTAAGTCTTGCTGCCTTTGGGCTATGAGCAAACAAACTCATTTGAATTCTTTCCTTGGTCTCTTCTTCCAGTTTTCTGCTGCATCTCAGTCCTTGAAGATTAAATTGCTAATTTCTTGGGAAGATAAAAAATTAGAGCATTGCTTTTTATTCCTTGAACTTAAAGTGTTTGTGATTCTTAATATGTCCCAAATTGTTTGACAGGGAAGTGAACCTCATTTCCAGATGGTCTGACAACTTAGAGATCACAGCTTGGCTCCCGGAGGCATAGTGTCCTAAATATTTATATTTAGAAGGCTTTATTTTTAAGGGCATATTTCAAGATTAATAAGATTGTGAAATTGACTTGATGCTTAAATTGTGAAATTGAGTTGGTACTTAAACATGAGAAAAGATTGGTTTTAAGACTGGTGTATCTGGATTAATGGGTGACAATAAAAACATAAGCAAGTAAAATGTGTGAATGTTCTTAACTAGATTATGGTTTGGGGGGAAAACTTAAAAGCATTCTTGAGATGTTTGGAAAATGTTATGTATGGGTAATGATGTTATTTTGCTTATACGTGATGACAGTATTGTGATTCCATGGGATTTTCTTATTCTGAGGAGATCCATATGCATTTAGGGGTTAAAGTGTCGGGATTTCTGCAGCTTTTACATTGTTTAAAGCAAACAAATGTATATGTGAAAATAATTTAAATATGGCAAAATGGAAACAATCAGTAGATGTAGCTAGCAGTCATACAGATGTTTATGGTACTATTTTCAATATTTATGTATATTTGAAAACTACAATACTCGGAGAGAAACTTTTTTTTTTTTTTTTTGCAGTACCGGGGATTGAACGCAGGGGCCTTCTACCTCCGCGCTACGCCCCCGGCCCTATTTTTTATACTTTATTTTGAAACCAGGTCTCATGAAGTTGCGGAGGGCCTCACTAGAGAAAGAGAGAGAGAGAGAGAGAGAGCTGAGGCTGGCCGCGAACCCTGATCCTCCGGTTTCCACCTCCCAAAGTACTGGGATTACAAGCGTGCACCACCACGCCCGGCTGGAGAGAAACTTTTAAAAAAGAATTTTAGAATCTCAATTCTTTAATTAATAGCATATAGTTATCTCTCTCTTCCTCCCTGATCCTAAAAAATATGTATTGAAAGGAATTTAATCTCATTGACAGAGACTCGCTTCTTAACACCAGTGTTTGTGAAGTTCAAAAGATCTAGATGTAGATTCTAAGAGTTTATCCCTTCTGTTTTAATCCCTCACTTCTATCACATACCTTCTGCCTACACATATATGCATAATAATTGTTGAATGTATTAAATACCTGCTTCATGGGGCTAGAAACTTGAATAGGAATATGGGGATCCAAGGCATTTGATAATTAAAAATAGAGCTCAAGGAGGGCTGGGGATGTAGCTCAGTGGTAGAACAATTGCTTAGCATGTGTGAGGCCCTGGGTTTGATCCCCAGCACCACAAAAATAAAGCCTCAAGGAGGCTTTATTTTATAGTAAGGCTCTCCTCTATATGAGGTTTGGCTTTCTGTAGGTATGGTTACCCACAGTCAACTGAGGTCGTAAAATATTAAATAGAAACTCAAGCAGCTCATAAATTTTAAGTAAGTTTTATTACAGTATATTTTATAAGTTAATGTTCTTACTGCACATGATTTATAAATTAAACTTTATCATGGGTATGCATGTATAGGGCAAAACTTGGTATAGATAGACCCAGAGTCTATGGATAGATCCATACTATCCACAGTTTCAGACATCTTCTGGAGTCTTAGGAGAGATGCCCAAAGAATAAGGGTAAATACTATAATGAGCAGAATAACCAGGAAATCTATTAGTGATAGAGTATTTGAGTGTTATTACTCTAGCGATATTAACAGAGAATCAGGAAATGTGTGAGTGGTAGATACCACAGCTGAGAGGTATATAGAAAAGCTCTGAGGAGGAGATAATTGAGCTAGTGTTGAAAGTATTAGTAAGAGCTAGCAAGTTGGTTAAATACTCTTCTGGTTTTCTGTCATAGCATTCTCTAAACTTTCTTACTGTACTTTCTTATTATACTTATAAGTATCTCATTATACTTGTTTAATTCCCTGTCTATTCCCTAAACCACCCCAAGGGGGTGAAAATTGCTGGACAGAGGTATACTTAGTGGATATACATTACGTAGAGGGAGCAGTGTATGAAGGGAGAGAAAGATGAATTTGGTTTGTCCTTGAACGCATTTTAGTTTAGTATTCAAGTATATCATTTGTTTTCTGATTAACCTTGGAAGAAAATGACCACGTGCTGGAATTTCCTAATATATGCATTTTAGTGTTTTGGAGTACATATTAATAAAGATAAAAATATCGTGTAGAATTGAAGTAAAAAAAAACTTAGGTATTAAAATGTTTTGTGATTCTCCAAAAAGTTCAACCCTACCTTTTAAAATGTTCTGTAGTATTTAATTTCTTTCATCTGGGAGAAACTAAATTTAATCTTAAATTTAACTTCATTTTAGTTTTTTCCCTTAGGATAGATAATGGAAAAGAAATTGAGAAAAACTTGTCTAGACTATGAACTCATTAAGAACTGGGGACTGTGCCTGTCTCATATGTTGTGGTATCCCTAACATCTTTATAGAGAGTCTGACATTTAGTGTATACATGACAAGTGTTCCTTTCCTTGTTCATTCCTTCCTTCCACAGAGTGGGTGAGGGTGTGGAGTGGAGGGACCATCATGCTCACAGTTCTGGAGAGCACTCCCCGGGGTGGTCGGGAGCAGGCTGAGTGGTGGGAGTGGGGTGACAGGAGACGAGGCTGGTGATGTATCTAGAGCCCACACCTTGAATGCCTTGTCCATGCTGCGCTCAGGAGCTTGGGCTTTCATGTGGAGGTGAAAGAGAGGGATTGGAGTTGGAGGGATTTAAGCTCGGGGGTCATCAGATGTGTGCTTATGCTCTGGGAAGAATAGAGCTGGCTGCACGGAAGATGGTGTGGGTAACAAGATGGTGCACGGAAGCCAGTTAAGGATTCTGTGGAAGTGTGGTTGATAAGTAATGAGGTCTGAGCAAGGTGGCAGTGAAAGATTCACTGAATATTAAGCAGAATAGATAGGACTTGAGTCTGGGGCAGAGAGGGGAGGAACATTTGGCTAAATGCATGGCTCTTAGTAATGTAGTAAAAGCTGGGTGAAGGGGAGAAGGAAATGAATCCAGTTTTGTACTTGAACAGGTCTTGGCATAGTATTCAGATGTACTGTTTGTTTTCTGAACTGGAGCGACCTGATCTTGGCACTTTAATTTGGGGGATTGTGTATATTAATAAAGAAACTATCTTGTGGAGTTAGTCTTGCTGCTGATTTCAAATTTCAGCCATTCTTGACATGCAAATATGACTCTCTGCTGCCTCTTGGTGGCGGAGATATACTTAGCAAGGAGAAAGAAATGGAAGCATTCTCTTGGCCTTTTCCAAGTATGCAAACATTTGTTGGCATGCTAATGAGAGCTAACAGTTTCCAGAAGTTAATGTGGTCTTGCTGATTCGATGCGTGGATATCTTAAGACCTCTCACGTTGGAATTTTATTATTTTGTTCCATTTCACTTTGTTAGCAAAAGAGTCAATAAATGTTGGTTTTGGCTCTCCTAGGTTTAAAAATAAGTGTGCAACTTTATTTCTAGTGTCTTTCTTTTTTTAAATGCCGTAACATTATTTTTAACCCTTACTTGATATAGTCTTATCTACTTGTTAGGTAGGAAAAACAGCTGATTGATTAGCTGGGTGCTCTCTTGTTTTATAGCAAGGACACTTACTGCCTTTTAACAAGTCTACTGGGTAGAATCCTTCGGGTTGGAGAGTATGTTTTCCTATACAAGAGATTAATTCTCTGTTAGCTTGTTCATACTGTACATAATTTTGTTATTGAGAAAAATATTTTTATTTATTTTTAAAAGCAGATATTTCAGTTGGCATAAAATTTGTGATTTTTAAATTAGTAAAATTCTTTTCTCTTCCAGATAAGCTACGTAGAAGTATGCCCAATCTAGCCCGGATGCCAAGTACTACTGCTGTTAGTAGCAATGTTAGCTCTCCAGTCACCGTGCGAAACAGTCAGAGTTTTGACTCAAGTTTGCATGGAGCTGGAAATGGAATTTCAAGAATACAATCTTGTAGTAAGTATGACAATTTTTGATTTGTTGTAACATCATTAAGGGAAATAACTTGCTATTCCATGGAAACTTTTCTTCCTGTAACTTGTTTTCTATATTTCGCGACTACAATTGAGTTGTATTTTTTTATCAGTGCCTATGTTACCAACTAATAATAATGGTAAATTATATGTAGCCTTTTATATCCAAGGATGACAGACATACTAAATGGTCATTAACTTATCCACTTACCATATAAAAATTAC
>PVJS01001568.1:33167-95604 GCA_004027185.1 Glis glis
ACTTTTTATGTTCATTTATTGGTGCATTGTAATTATACATTTTGATATATGTCAGGGTATGAACATCATACATGCACACATTGCACATTTAGCCCTCCCTCCAATCCCACCCTATTCCCTCCCCCTTCCCTCCCTTTCATGCTCCGGATAGTGATTGAGTCTTATAGGTTTGTGTATGTACATCATGTGCTATAGTGTGCTTCCCTCCACCCCCCTCCCAACTCCCTCAGTTATGTCACCTTCTCTGTCCATATAAAGATTTCTTCTTCCCTTCTACGTCCCATTCTTTTCTTTGCAAATTCTCCTCTTTCTAGCTGTCAGCCTGACCTTTGCGTGAAGAATCACATTGACTTTGTCTTGCTGTTACACTCTTCTTGTTCTTCACCATTCTGTAGTATTTCGAGCTTCCCCCCCGAAGTTATATTTTAGTGTTGAAAGCAGTTTTTATCCACTCCAGTTCACTTTCTACCTGTCTTCCCCATCAGTGAGCAGTGTGGGAAGCTAAGCCTAGTGCTTGTTGTTTGCAATTTGAGTGGGATGTGGTGGTTTCAGATTTATTTTCCTCATTTTTACACGTGCACTCTGGATTGTTGGGGGTAAGTCTTACACTGACCTTGGGAAGAAGACACAAGGTCATAGTCCCAGTGTTCACACACCCGAACTTGGGAGGCCCAAGTTGTGTTAAGAATGTACTGGCCAGGCGTCATCAACCAGATGTCTAATCTACACCCCAGGTAGTATTTAATCCCCCTCTTCCTCAAACCCAGTTTTGAGTCCCAAGTGGTATTTCCCCAACATATGAACATCTTCCCTTTCTGTCTTAGTTCCTAACAACAGAAGGACAGCATTTATTCTATACAAGGAACTGTGCCAACTGGCTTATATTTTTTATCTTATTTATCTCTACTAACAACTCTGTGAGGTAGTTTCTCTTACCTCTTTTTGTGGATGAGGAAACAGTTTTAGGTAGATTAAGTAATGCCCATGGGTGTGCAGGTGGAAGAGCAAAGATTTCACACACAGGTCTAGGTACCCACAGAGCTTTTGCTTTTAACTACTGAGTTCTGACTCCACATGCTGTTCTCTGCCTAACGTTCTTCTCTTCCCTTCTTCATCCAGTTTTCTTCTCTTTTCCTTCACACTACAGCCCAAATACCACACCCTTTGAAAGTCTTCATTGCTTCGTTGATGAGCCCAGCACACTCTCCTAAGTACCTCTCAAGTCTAAATGTATTAGATTTTTGGTGTTTACTTCTGTTATTCATTGTACAGGTTGAGTATCCCCAATCCCCAATCCTCAACCCATAGTGGGGACGGGGGAGGCCAGGGACAGACATTTCCCCAAGTGTCCTCAAGGCTATTTCCCTGGTGTCCCGCCTCCTCCAGTCATGCCCCTCTGCTGAACCTTGCTGCAGTGGGGACTCGGCTTTCAACACATGACCTTTTGGAAGAACATTCCAGATCCAAACAATAAAAACTGGAATTTTATTGAACCCATACTTCAATTTTGGGAGAATCTTAATGATAATAAGTATTCTCTTATGTGCATATACAAATATATAACAACAGATTTCACTATTATGCATAATCATGTGCACCAATGAAAAAAATCTTTAAACATTTTTAAAGTTAAAAAAATAGTAAGTGTTCTCTATTAACATGGAATACTCAGTCCTTCATTGATTTAGGTCTCCTTTAATGTGTCTCAGCAATGTTTCACAGCTTTCTGTATAGAGGTTTTATATATGTAAATTCTAGGCATTTGATTTTTTAAATGTTTTTATAAATGGTTACTTTTCAAATTTTAGTTTATCCTAGTTTGCTGGTATTTAGAATACAGTTTATTTTTGAAATTTGATATTGTATCCAACAAATTTGCTAATTAAGCTCATTTATCCTAATAGTTATTATGTTGGGATTACCTAAGATTATATGGGCATGTGATTACTAAAACATGTTCAAGGATGTTTATAAAACTCTGAATGAAATAACCCACCCTTCCATCATCAGGAGAAGAGAGTAAATGTGACGTGCATACGGTGCAGTACGACAGAGCTGTGCACCAGCATGTGCAACTCTGAGACATAATGTTGAGTGAAAGACACCAGACACAAGAGGGAGGGAACGTAGATAATTCCATCTTTTTGTGCAGTTCAAAATAGAAATAGCTAGTCTATGATGGTAAAAGTGGGGATAAGTTGCCTGGAGGGTGGGTATTGCCTGGGAAGGGGCTGAGGAAGCCTGGGAGGTGCCGGTGTTGCTGTACTCTTGGGATGGGAGTGGCCAAATAAATGTGCTCATTTTGAAAATTCATTGAACCATATGTACCTTATGTATATTATACTTCAAAAGAAATCAGGCCAAATTCACATGAACTTTTTTTAAATTAACACTTTTTATTTTATGTTTTGCATACAGGCAGAATTGTATATTTAAGTTTCTGATTATTTTTTTTTCCTTGGAGAAAAGGTTGACAAAATTTAAATACTTCTTTCTTGTGTGTGTGTGTGTGTGTGTGTGTGTGTGTGTGTGTGTGGTATTGGGATTGAACCCAGGGGCATTCTACCTCTGAGCTATACCCCCAGACCTATTTTATTGTTTATTTTGAAACAAGGTCGTTGCAGAGGTCCTCACTAAGTCACTGAAGCTGGTCGCGAGCCTGCAATCCTCCTGTCTCAGCTTCCCAAGTACTAGGATTACAAGCATGCACCACCACACCTGGCTAAAATTTAAATGTTTCTGTCTAATAGTTTATTGCTTTTTGATGTGAAATGATATACAATGTTGGTCCAGTAAATTGATGAAGTTTTTAAGGGTTGTTGCCCAGAGAGCTCCCTTCATTTTATAGATTTTGCTGCTTTTATAAAGGTAATAATAGCTAGTACTTGTTGAAGTGAGTGGTTACCAAGTGCCAGGCACCATTCTAAGGCTTTAAGTAGTTTAATTTATTTAATCTTCAAAACAACCCTATGAGATAAATAAATGTCATAATTAATATTCTTTAAGGAATGTGTGTGTAATAAGCTCTTAATACCTACAGATATCACTGCTGCCTTCCTTTCTATAATTACAACTATTAAATTGTGCACTTGTTTTGTTTTCATAAAACCATCCCCAGAGCACCCATCAGGAAATCCTAATTTCTTCTAAGCAAGCAAGGGAGAATTTGTCTTGTAAGAACTCAGATCATTAAATTTGTGAAAGGAAAGGAGGCTGTGCTGAGAACTGGCTTCTAAATATACAGCTGACCTTCGAACAACACCAGTTTGAACTGCATGGGCCCATTTATACATGCAAATGAGCCTTATAGCCTAGAAATATAAAAAAATAAAAAGTATTTCATCAGTGCATAAAGCAGATGTACATAACAGCCTCTTTTAATCATTTACTACCTTAAAATACACATATACATTCACAGACACAGACCAATGTAGTCCCATTCGCAGTAGAGTGAAATGTAAACAAATGTCAAGATAGAGTGTGACGTCATAACTGCGTTAAATTGTCTGTAGCTCACACTCTACTCCTGTGATCCTTTTGTAGCCTTTGCTGTTGCGGTGAGTGCAAGTGTTTCGAGTATCCATTTAAAGCGCCCTATGATGCTAATCTCCACCTGAGCACTTCCTCTCACCAGTAAAAAGTAACCTCGTGGTTTTTGAGTATCTTTCACCATGTATATAATATGTATAATATACAGAATAGGTATTAATTGGCTGTTATTGGTAAGGTTTTGGGGTTACCAGCAGCCTACTAGTTAAGTTTTGGGGAAGTCAAATTTATATTTGGATTTTCAACTGCCTAGGGATTGGTTGGTCCTAACCCTACACTGTCCAGAGGTCAGCTGTAGTTGGGCTCCACTACACTGAGTGATCAGAGACTCTCTCGTCAAGGATTAGAATTTTCTCTTACTAACTGGTATCTGGAACCTGTATTTCATTTATCTCCTTTTAGAAAATACAGGTTCCTTGAATACGTACACTTTTCCTGAGGTGGGTGGCAGTAGAGGTTTCCTTACGT
Source organism: Glis glis (assembly GCA_004027185.1). Taxonomy (NCBI): domain Eukaryota; kingdom Metazoa; phylum Chordata; class Mammalia; order Rodentia; family Gliridae; genus Glis; species Glis glis. Next base: position 37,185 of record PVJS01001568.1, read on the forward strand.
GAATGCCATTTTCTCTTATAGTTCCATCTCCAGGACAGATCCAACACAGAGTCCACAGTGTGGGACATTTCCCAGTGTCTGTCCGACAGCCTCTTAAAGCCACAGCGTACGTGAGTCCGACCGTTCAAGGCAGCAGTAACATGCCTCTATCCAACGGCTTACAGTTGTATTCCAGCACGGGAATCCCCACCCCAAACAAAGCTGCAGCTTCTGGGATCATGGGCCGCAGTGCACTTCCAAGACCTTCGTTGGCAATAAACGGGAGTAACCTGCCAAGGAGCAAAATCGCACAACCTGTTAGAAGGTAGGAGTCTTTGTTGTTTACATGACTTCATTTGCAGTTTGGAATTAAGAGTCGCTCCAGGAACCACCCTGACCTTTCCTTTAGCTCAGGTTAACCTTAGTAGGTCACTGCCCTGTATGGCCTGTTTCGTGTCCTTCTTTCTTTGAAAAGTGATGGTTGACTCTGTGTGGTCAGGTTCCCCTGTCTCTGATCTCATCTTCTTCCATTACTTCCTCATGACTCCACAGTAGGAGGATCACAAGTTCAAGGCTAGCCAGAGCAACTCAGCAAGACCCTGTCTCAAAATAAAATATGACAAAAGGGCTGGGGTGTAGCTCAGTGGTAGAACCCGCCTGGGTTCAATCCCCAGTACGGAAGGGAGAGAGGGAGGGAACCATAGTAAAGTTTGAAGGGGATGTAGGAACAGTAATATTTATTTTCTTTATGCATTTATGTATGTATAGTTTATTTTCTGATTAGAAGTAATCATTGCTCAGATAAAAAACAAATTTAGAAACTATTGAAAAACAGAAAAGTCAATAAAGACTGACCCATAATCTTACTACCCAGATAGAAATCGTTTGGAGGTTATCTTTGTTCAATGAATTCTGGCATATTCTATTAGTAAATGCAGAGCTGTGTCATGCTTATGGCTGGATAGAATTCCATAATTTGATGTATATTGTGGATCATCCATTTATCCTTGAAGATGTGGGCACTGTGTGAAGTCTGACTGTGAGGTCTGGCCATGAGGTCATGCCGGAAGAGGACCGAGAATAAAGGAACAAAGAAAGAAAAACGCCCCCTGACCATTGCTCTGCCCCGAGATGAACTGGCCACTAGCACACCAAACAGCGACTTACACGACTACTCCTGTACCTCCCCCCACCCCATTTCCTTGACCCATAAAAAGCTCCTAGCCTGAAAGGAGGTGGGCTTCTGACTCTCGTGGGCTCTCTTCCTGGTCGGATATCTATCTCCTTCCAGGTTCTATTCCTAAATAAAGCCTGTTCCCTGCTGTCAGGCGTGTTTTCTTTGCCCCATATACCCCAACAGAAGAGGTCTCCAAACTGAACCCCTGGAAAGGTCTTCGCTGACAGACTACACGAGAGGGTCTATTTCCCCAAACCTAAGCAAACACTGTGTCTTTTAAAATTCTTTGCCAATATGATAGGCAAATCTTTGATTAGTTAGGTAGAAAATTTCTCTATGTTCATTTTGCTATTTACATTCAACGAAGTCGTCATCTGTGTTCTTAGGCCATTTTTCTAGTGAGTTTATCTTTTTCTTCTGATTTCAAGATGGTTTTTATATCTTATGTTGCAAAGTTACTTGTGCACCTACAACACGCCTGGCACTGTGCTCATGTACTCCAGCAAATGAGCGTACACGGCGAAGGCCCAGAAGTGTGACATGACACTCAGCTTGCTCTCGGGACAGTGTCGATAGCTCGTCATTACTGAGTAGAGAAGCACCAGTGGGAGAGGAGATCAAAGCAAGTGGCGTGACTCATGGGATTATTAACAGTCTGTTTCCTCTTTTCATCCCTCTGCAGTTTCCTGCAGCCTCCAAAGCCCCTGTCTTCACTCAGCACACTGAGGGATGGAAACTGGAGAGATGGTTGCTACTGATGCAGCTTTATGTCCCCGTGAAGAATGGGAAAGAAGTGGAAATGAGGGTCGCGTTACCTAGCTGGCTGGGTAACAGTGGATGTTGGGATATTCTTTCCCCCTTGCATTTTAACATATTTACTGCATTGTTTTCCAATGGACCAATCACCAGAGACTAATTATTGCACTTAAATATTTGCCTGAGATACTGCAACATTCTCAAACCCGTGGTTGCGGTATTGTGACACTTAGATCTAGGAAGTTTTTGTAGAACTGCTCTGTACCTGAATACTTTTTGAGAGAACTGAGATGTATCAGTAATGCTTTGCCATATGAGGTTTTTAAAGTAACTTGTTCAATTTACTTACTTGTTCTAAACATCTTTCCATTCCATGTTCTGTATTTTAATACATTGCATATTTACAACTAGGTTCTATAACATATGCTTTGAATTTTACTTTTTTATAGTTTACAGGAATTTTATTTTTTGTGCCTATTTCTTTTTACACCTATGTGAACCACTATGGAACAACTTAAATTTTGTGCCATAAAAATATTTTTGTGGTAAGGTACTATTTTTTTAGCTCTAGGGATATATCAGCAAAAATACACCATACAATTTGAAACATAATTTTATGTTGAATGAGCACAACATAATTGGAAGCATTTCAAAGAGATAGCCAGACAGCAGAGTTAAAACGTCTTGTCTTTTTCATTGTTAATTTATTGTCGTACATGGACTTCATATTTATAATGGCATCAAGCTCATTGCACTTAATACCTGCAATGTTTGCTACTATACCACAATTGATTTTCAATACTTTATTACAGAAGATGAAACTGTAATGTTTTATTAACAATGCTTCTGGAAATGAATGCATTTTAAAGCAAATAAATCTTTTTGATAGACCTTTTACAAAATCCATTTGCACTAATGAATGCTTTCTTATGGTATATGACTTAAGATTTGTTACTGTGTACACTGCTGTTTTGGAATGTTCAGAAATAAAGATTCTATTTCAGCAATACCAGGTCATGCATGAATGTGCAGCATACAAAGGAAGAATATTGTGTGTGTATTTCACTGCAGTTGTAAAAATGGTTATAGTGGCCCAGATCCTGGATCAGGGCATTTGTGTTTTAAGCAGGTAGACTTAGAATGCTCACATTAATTAAAAATATTTTTTTCTTTTCTCTAAAATACTTCTGATAAGAAATGTAGGTTTTAGTTTCACGATGTGGTTTGGACCTCATTTTGAAAGAGAACTACTAGAACTCAAGTAAACTCTTGTCCCAAAACATGTTTATGAATGAACAATGTTAGTAGAGATTTTAATATTTTAAAGGAGTCAAATTTGAAATACTTTCTCAATATCAGTAAAATAGCTAAGTACTATCATTATTCTATATTATATTTTATGTGTTTTGGAAAACTTCATCTGAAGGCATTATGGAAAGTTTAGGCAAAGATTTCTATGTTAGGTTTTTTTTTTTTTGTGGTACTGGGGGTGGAACCCAGGGGCCTTCTACCTCTAAACTATACCCCCAGCCCTATTTTATGTTTTATTTCGAATCGGGGTCTTGCTAAGTTGCTGAGAGCCTCACTAAGTTGTTGAGGCTAACTTCTAACCTGCGATCCTCCTGTCTCAGCCTCCCAAATACTGGGATTCTAGGTATGTACCACCACACCCAACTTCTATGTTAGTTTTTTTTTTTTTTTGTGGTACCGAGGATTGAACCTAGGGGCATTCTACCTCCGGGCTACACCCAGCCCTATTTTTTTTTATTCTTTATTTTGAAACAGGGTCTCACTAGGTTGTGGAGGGCCTCATTAAGTAGCTGAGGCAGGCCGCGAACTCAGATCCTCCAGTCTCAGCCTCCCAAGTACTGGGATTACAAGCATGAGCCACCATGCCCAGCTCTATGTTAGGTTTTAAGATGGAGTTCCACCCACAGTCATTAGAGGCATGTATGTGTGTGTGTGTGTGTGTGTGTGTGTGTGTGTGTGTATGTATGTATGTATGTATTTTTGTACTGGGGATTAGACCCAGAGGCATTCTACCTCCAATACACTCCCAACCCATTTTATTTTTATGTTGAAACAGGGTCTTGGTAAATTGCGATCTTCCTGTCTCAGCCTCCCAAGGACTGAGATTACAGGAATTAAAAGGATCATTTAAAAAATAATAACTTGCACTTGAAATATATGTGAGAGGAGGTGAGATATGAAAGAGGTAGGTGCTTTGTATTCATTAGTCTGATATAATTCTAACAGTCACCTACTGTGTTCGTCCTTTTAAAAATGAAAGCACTGAATCCCACAGAGGTGACATTAGCCTTTGGAAACATTTAATGGTGAAGAGTGAAGCTGACTTTGGAAACCAGGCCAGGTTCTTCTGACTCAGAAGTCTGTTTTTCTGTACTACTAAACCCTTCTTGTGATCACATAGTTAAGTTGTTTTTTGGGGGGTGCTGAAGATCGAACCCAGGGTTTTACACACACTAGACAAGTGCTCTATCACTGAGCTATACCCTCAGCCCCAGGCAATTTGGAGAAAATTAAAGGATTTAATTCATTTTTAACTCAAACGAGGCTGATCTTGAACCTGAGATCCTCCTGTCTCAGCCTCCTAAGGACTGGGATTATAGGCATATACCACCACACCTGGCTAATTTATATCTTTTAAAAGTTTACTTACCTCTTGTGATTAAACACAAAGATCCCTTCATCTTGGATTTTATATTCTTGTTGGGGAAAGAGAGTGAAGCTAAAAACAGGTAAGTATGTTGCAGCATTTTTGGTCCAGAGTGCTGTGGGAAAGAAAGAAAAGAGGTCAAGGAAGAGAAGAGGTCAAGGAAGAGAGCTGCGAGCAAATTGGTGTGGAGCTCACACTGAAAATGATCACCTGCGTAGGTGCCATTAAGGAGCTGGCATTGAGCAGAGACTTGAAGATGGAGTGTGAGTCCTGAAGATACAACTCTTTTTTTTTTTTTTGTAGTACTGGAGATTGAACCCAGGGGCATTCTACCTCCGCGCTACACTCCCAGCCCTATTTTTTATACTTTATTTTGAAACCGGATCTCACGAAGTTGCGGAGGGCCTCACTAGGTAGAGAGAGACAGAAAGAGAGAGAGAGAGAGAGAGGGGTAGGACTGGCCGCGAACCCGGATCCTCCGGTCTCCGCCTCCCAAAGTACTGGGATTACAAGTGTGCGCCACCACGCCCGGCTAAGATACAACTCTTTTTAGCTGGAGTCCTGCCAAGCATAAACTAGTAGTCTTCATAGTTCTTGCTAGGATGGTACATAATATCATTCTAGATATACAGGAGAGAATTCAATGCATCACACACGTATGTACTAGGGCAGTGGTTGTCAAATTGTGGTCCCCACACCAGCAGCTACAGCATCTTTTGGGGACTTATTGGAGCTGCATATTCTTAAGCCCCACCCAAGCCTATCGAATCAGCCCTTGAGGTAAATTGCAGAACTCCTTTGAGAAAGGCTGCTGGGAAGAAGGCTGTAAGAAGGCTGTTGGGAAGAGCATACCTGTGTGTTTGAGGAAGAGCAAGGAGGCCATATTGGCTACAAACAGAGAATGAGGAGGAAAGTAGTAGAGATGAGGTCAGAAAGGTGACAGGCAAGGCCAGGTAGGGCATAGTAGGTCACAGTAACGACTTTGACTTTACTCTGAAATGGGAAGCTCTTGCATGATTTTGACATTTTTTAACAGCATTCCTCTGGCATTTGATGAGAATGGACTAAGGAGGGCAAGTGTGGATGCCGGCAAGGTGAAATCAAGACCTTTGAAACCTCATCTCAGAAGTGGCAGCTCATTTTTGCAAAATGGCCTTTGATGCGATATTAAATAAAAATAATAATAGGCATCTTTCTCTCTTTGCTGATTTCAAAAGGAGAGCTATTTCTTATTGAGCTTCAAGCTTGCTAATAGTATATTTTTCTAAAAGTGTGAATTTTAAAAAACTTTCTGCATCTATTAAAATATTCTTTGAATGTACTGACTTTAAAATGTATTTTTCTAACGTTGAATCCATCTTGAATTTTTGAAATAAATCCAATCCAGTTATGATGGGTTATTGTTTTAAAAGATAGATGGATTTAATTTACTAATATTTTCAGACTTTCAATTTTTTGAAGTTACAGTATTACACAAACACTTATAGATAGAAAAAGACAAAATATCCGCAACTGACTATGAGATTAACACTGTGTGGAAGAGTCTGTGTTGTATTGGAGTTATTTACCCTTAAATAGGTATAAATCTTGGCAGTATGGGCATCAGGGCATAGAGTTCAGGTCAAGGAATGTTCTTAAAATATGACATTATGTGTACTTTATTTCTAAAAAGCATTGTGATAAAACTTCCCTCTACAATAATGATATATATATATTTTTTTTTTTTTTTTTTGCGGTACCGGGGATTGAACGCAGGGGCATTCTACCTCCGCGCTACGCCCCCGGCCCTATTTTTTTTATGCTTTATTTTTGAAACCGGGTCTCACGAAGTTGCAGAGGGCCTCACTAGGGGGAGAGAGAGAGAGAGAGAGAGAGAGAGAGAGAGAGAGAGAGAGAGGAGAGAGAGAGATAAATCATGCGGGCGCCCGCGCATGCGCGCTGAGGTTGGCCGCGAACTCGGATCCTCCGGTCTCCGCCTCCCAAAGTACTGGGATTACAAGCGTGCGCCACCACGCCCGGCTTCAATAATGATATTTTTCATTTCTCCTTATGGTTGTGTCAAATTTTGCTTTATTCTGAAGCCATGTGATTTGGGTGTATACATATTTAACATGTTTTATATTTCTGACAGAGTGAACTTGTTATCAGGGGAACTACTCTATCTTGAATGACTTAAAATCTGTTTTTATGATATTAGATAGCTATATCAGATTTCTTATAATTTTTGTATAATAGATACTTTTAAACCTTTTACTCTAAAGCTTTTAGCATTCTTAGGTAAACAACATATAGTTCGATTTTTGTTTTGTGAAAAAAAATCTAATATGAAAATCCTTGTCCTCAATGTGAGAATTTAAGCCATTGGTATATAAAATAATGACCAATGCTTATAGTTTATTATATTTTTTGGTTCAGAGGATTGAACCCATGGGCATTCCACCTCTGAGCTACAGCTCCATCCCTATTTTATTTTTTATTTTGGAACTGGGTCTCACTAAGTTGCAGAGGGCCTTGCTAAATTGCCAAGGCTGACTTTGAACCTGCCACCCTCCTGTCTCAGCTTCCCAAGTACTGGGATTACATGTGTGCCACCACCACACCGGGCTCTGATGCATTTAGATTTAAATCTTCCACCTTATGAGGTTTCTATTGCTTCAGCTGCTCCCTCTGTTTCTATGTTTGTCTTCCCTTGGGTTACTTAATCTTCGTGTTCTTTCCTGTTAGTTTGAAAATTATACCCTATTTCTCTTTTGCTATTCTTCTAGCAGTTACCCAAGAAATTATAATTTGCAACCATAACCTAATAAAGAATAACCTTAATTTTTTACCATCGTCTTAGGCAGTTAGACCCTCCATCTCCTTACATCCAATCTGTCTATATGCAATTCAGGTTTCTGCCAGGCAATGGGAAGAGTTCACTCTTTGTTGGGTTTTGTGCTAGTTGCCAAGGAGGTAATGTTGCAACAGTCGAGCATCGCCCTTACCTGCATGGAATTTACATTCTTGATTTTGGCGAAAAAGATTCAAACAAGTAAACGCTATTTCCTTCCAGGAAGGAATGAGCAAGGGGCTGAGCTATAGAATGTCAGGGGGCGAAGGGAAGGGGACAGGACGATTTACCTAATGTCTTCCCGGAAGGCCTTTCTGAGAATATATGGGAGCTAAGAGAAGGGGAGTGATCATTCCAGGCAGAGATGGGGAAGAATTTGGGGTGTTTGAAGGACCAAAAGAAGCTGGAATGGCTGGGCTTTTGTGTGCTAATGGTGAGACTGGCTACATGATCTGTAGAGCCCCTGTTGACAGCATATTGAGAATTTGAAGGTGTTTTTGTAAGAGCATGAACCAAGCACAAAGTCCCGCTGAGCAAAGCACCTTGTGCTGCTTCTCACAGGCACCACACCAGCCCTGGCTGGCAGGAAAGTGGTAAGAACTGCTTTTCAGGAAGAGGTGGGGTAAGGCCTGTTGAGCCACGAATATATGTTAAAGACTTTCAGTTTTATTTCAGGTTCAACAGGAAACTAATAATACACTCACAATATCCTTCCTACGTGTCAGACCCTGCTTAGTTCTTTAGAGACTTACTAATGTAATCCTCACATAGCCTTATGCAGTTAAAATACTATTAGTACCCACATTTTAAAGATAAGGAAGCTGGGTGTGGTGATGCACACCTGTAATCCTAGTACTTGGGAGGCTGAGACAGGAGGATCACGGGTTTGAGGACAGTCTCAGCAAGTAGTGAGACTCTCATCAACCTAGCAAGGCCCTCTTTCAAAATAGAAATAAAATAGGGCCGGGGGTGTAGCTTGGAGCTACAATGCTCCTGGGCTCAATCCCCAGTGCCACAAAAAAAAAAAAAAAAAGGAAACTCAGGTACAGAAAAGTTCTACAACTTGCCTAAGGTCACAGAGCTACTAAGTGGCAGAACCAGGATTCAAAGCCAGGCTTATAGCCAAAATAGAGTAATCTGAGCAAATGTGGACTTAAAACCTCTCTCCCTGTATGAGAGGATTAAAGAGAGCTCAGTGTGGGAGCTGTACAAGGGAGGCGGACAGTATATACAAGAGAATAGTAAGTGCGAAGGACAGAAGTTAAATTGCTAGGTGAATTGGATTAATTTAGCTGCAACATAGGGTGCAAAGAAGTGCTGTAAGAAACTAAGCCAAGGATGGGCTGGCACTCATTTTGGGAGGAATAGGGGCCGGTTCTCCTGAAGTGAAGATGGAAGGGCAAGCATGGGGTCTAGTAGCCAGGTGTGGTGCCATACACCTGTAATCCCAGTACATCCGAGGCTGAGACAGGAGGATCACAGGTTCAAGGCCAGCCTCAACAACTTAGCAAGGTCCTCAGCAACTTAGACCCTGTTTCAAAACAAAATTGGGCTGAGAGTGTAACTCAGAGGTAGAATGCCCAGGTTCACTCCCTAATGCCACGCACACACGCACGCAGGCACGCACACAGAAGAGTAGGGTCCAGAACTGTGTTAGCTAGGCCTCGGTTCAGGTAGCACACACTGGCTATTTTTAAGAAAAACTTTTCCCCCCATCATATCAAATACTTATTACTTCTTTGTGATGAAGCATTTGAACTCATCTCTGAGCTACTTTGAAATATACATTATTAGTAACTCTAGTCATGGTGCTGTGCAGTGTAACCGCACTGCGGATTCCTCCTGTGTGACGGTGACTTTGCACCTTCAGACCAACATCTCTCTTTTCCCCTCCCCTCCCCGCCCTGCCCCGCCCCGCCCCGCCTCTGGTAATCACTTTCTACTCTCCACTTCCATGAGTCTGACTTCAGTTTCCACATGTAAGTAAGGTCACCAGGTATTTGTCTCTGAGCCAGCAATCCTACTACTTAGCTATTTACCCCAAGGAATCAGTCAGCATGCTGAAGAGATGTCTGCGCTTCCATGTTTCCTACATTATTCACAACAGCCAAGGCAGGGAAACAACCTAAATGTCCATCAGTGGTTGAAAGGGTGTGAATATGTGGTGTATGTATAAACACAGGGTGATGCTATTCCTCTTTCTTAGACAGGAAGTTGTCATTTGCAACATGGATGAGCCTGGAGGACATTATGTTAAGTAAATAAAGCAGAATTTGATAGGGGAATTTAGTGCCTCCAAGGTCATTGGAAGGTCATGTGTTCCAGGTCAGGCAGGACTCTGAGAATGGTCACTTGCACAGAGTTGCAGACCCGGCTGCCAGGGTCGTAGAAGTGGGGAATCCAGAGCCATCATCTCCTCTACACACCGCCCTTGCTTTGCTCCAGGGACCCAGAGGCAGCACCACAGCTGTATCACTACCAGCCAGATATATGCACCAACCCGAAGTGGATGGGTGCTGGGCCCACCTGTCCTGCTCACGAAGGTCGTCACCAGATACGGGATTTCTGCCAGTGCCGCCACAGAATAAAGCCGGTGCCTCCAGGGCCAGCTTGCCAAGAGAAACATCACAAGCTATGGGACTGTCACCTTTACTGCACGCATGTCTGACCAGTGGCCCCCAGTCATGTTGGGAATCCTCACAGCAAGAAGTCTGATGGACACGGACTTCAGCTTCCACGCCCAGGAAGCATCGTACCACCACGGGATGACTGTATTTGCCCAGACATGGGTAGACTAGGAGGAAAAGGCAGGAGAGGCAGGGACACGGTAACATAGGCAGGGCTTGATGGAAGACTTTGGTTTGTTCTTGGCAGATTCTTTTCAGTGAGCATCCTGTCCAGGATTAGCAGCGAGTAAGGGGCATGGTCTGCTCTCCCATGACCTTGCGGGCTGAGATGTCATCACAGGTAGTGGCTTTACCAAATGTCTTACCGTGGCGTAACAGTCACCCTTTCTCTAGCTCAGATACCATTTCCCTAACCTCACTTTTGCCTGGCTGCTAAGCCAGTGTCATACAAGCATCGTGCTGCTTGCACTAGGTGTGTTACCGAGGACTGACATGCAGCTTCCTCCCTGAGCAGATCCAGAGGTGCAGGTAAGTGGGGTGGGGGTGGGGTTGAAAAAGGACTGGGAAGGCAGTAAAGGGACTTATGAAGCTTGGGGCAACTGTAGCTTGAGCCCACAAGGAATTTGTGAGAAATTGTACACACTTCAGGGTCACCCCACTTGGGAGCCATGGTGTTTGTACACCGCCTCCCATCAGTCAATGCCTGTGGGATGCGCCCAGGGGCGTTACCTCCCCAGACCTCCTGTGTTGGAAGGCACAGCTGGCAGCCCACTGACAGAAACTTCCACCACTGTCTAGATCAGAGCCAGGAAACCAAGGCCCATGGGTCAAATCCCACCCACAGCAGGCTTATGTACAGTTTATAGGCTAAGAACAATTTTTATTTTTATAGTTGTCAAAAAAAGAGAAAGAATGTAACATTGTATGTGGCCTTCAAAGCCAAAAATACTTATATGACCCTTTACAGAAAGTTTGTTAATCCTTGGTGTAAGTGATCTTGCTGGAACAGACCCCAAATCTCAGGTGAAAAACAACCAACCATTGTCACTGTACTCTAGTCAGCAGAGGGGTTTGACCCATGTAGTCATTCCTTGCCTTAAACCCTGCTGTGTGACACTGGAACTCAACTGAGGGCCGCAGGGTTCTCGGCAGCTGGGAGTGAGAACACGTAAAAGAGGAACGCGTCATCTCTCGCTGCCTGTTAACCAAAGCCAGTAACACAGCAAATCGCCATGTAAGAGAAGCAGGAAGCATAACATTCCGTGTCCAGGAGGGAGGGACACCTGGAAACCCTGGGAACGCTGCTCAGGCCTACCATGGCACTTCCATATCCTCCCTCCACTTTCCCGGTAGGATCCGACAAGTTTTTAATGCAAACAATATCCATGTATTTTCCTATGGTATGACATGTAGCATGTAAATATAAATATGTATATTTCCCTGTATTAAGGAGTTAACTGTTTTACTTTTAAAAAGTGTCTTAGATTTCTTTGAACCTGCAGCTGTCTTCTACATTCTACACAGCTCTACGAAACACTTCTCTTCCCCACACTCAAATTTACCAGATAATCTGTTAGTCCCATGTTAATTAGAGGCTTTCTCATAGTTGTAGAATGGCTAAGAAATAGCTTCATTGTTTTTCTCTTTTACAATATTCAAGGGAATTAAGTCAACATTTTGTGTTTGCAGGTGTCATTAATTTTGAAGTGTGGAAGTTTACAGTTTCAGGTATAGTATAAAAATCATCTACCCAGGTCTGCCATTTTCATTGCACCATCAATAAAACAAATATTAGATAATAGAAAATCTTGTACTTTTTTCATTTTACAATGAGTCTCAAATGAAATCAGTTTGATTAGAGTCAGCATTTTTTAATACACTATTTACACTTTTAAATCCAGGAGGTGAAATTGATAATGCCTTTGTATGTTGCATGTCATTCTAGAATCAATTAAAAGGATAATTGAACTTTTTATAAAGAGAAAATAACAGTCAAGCTCTTAGGAATAGATAATCTGTAGTAATACTGAAAGTCCATGCCCCAAACTAGCACAAGGAAGGTCTCAACACTTTGCAGACAGAAGATAAAGTTATGCTGCATTGTGCTTCACAATAAATTGTAAAATGCAAAAGTAATTTGTGGAACATCAACTGCATTGGTTTTCCACTGCCGCATAACATCACCACAAACTTAGAACACAATTTTTATAAGTTAAAAGTTCAGAGATACAAATGGCCAATAAATACATGAAAAATGTTCAACATCATTAGCAATCAGGGAGCTGCAAATCGAAACTACACTGAGATTCCATCTAACCCCAATCAGGATGGCAATCATCAAGAAGTCAGACAACAATAAAACTTGGCAAGGATTTTGGGAAATAGGGACTCTTCTGCACTGTTGGTGGGATTGAAATTATCACAGCTGCTATGGAGATCAGGGTGGAGATGCTTCAGAAAACTGGGAATGGATCCACCGTATGATCCAGTGATAGCACTCCTGGGTATCCTTCCAAAGGGACTGAAATCAGAAAATTATAGAAATATATGCATATTCGTGTTTATAGCAGCACAATTCACAATAGCCAAATTATGGAACCAACCTAGGTGTCCATCAATCAGATGAATGGATTACAAAATTATGGGATATACCCACAATGGAATTCTACTCAGTAATAAAGAAGAACAAATAATGTCATTTGCAGGAAAATGGATGGACCTGGAGAACATTATGTTAAGTGAGATTAGCCAGTCACAGAAAGTGAAGGGTCATATGTTTTCTCTCATATGTGGAAGGTAGGGAGTAATCGGGATACCAGAGGGACTGAAGATAATGGAAGAGAAACTCCAGGGGAGCCAGGGAGGTGGTCTAGGGGAGGGGGGGAGAGGGAGAATCAATGAAGGAACCACTTCCATCCCCATTACATGCATACATACACATACCAATGCCAATCTCAATATCCTGTATGGGGAAGGGTGGGGTGGGGAGGGAGCTGGGGGAAAGCCCTGCCGAGTGCTGTGTGCATGTGTCACTATCACTGTGAACTACATTATGATATGAGACTATAATGTACTAAAAAAAGTTCAGGTTGTGTGAACTGGATTCTCTACTCAGTTTTTCCAAGACTGAACTCAAGGTGTACCAGCAGAGCTGCCTTCCTTTTTAAAGCTGGGTCTTCCAAGTTCACTTATGTTGTTGGCAGAATTCTGTTCTTTTAGCTGCTGGCTGTCAGCCTGTCCCACCCCCTGCTCCCACACACACTTACCCTAGCTCAGTCTCAGTCACCAGCAATACCTTGTCCTGTGACCCTCTCTTTATGCCCTCTTATGCTTCAAAACTCTCTTTCCGGAGAGACCCAGGCCCTTTTAATATTTGACTTGTTTAGATTTTACCCACCCGAATAATAATCTCCTGAATAATAAACTCAAAAGTCAACAGATTAGTAACCTGATCGCAGGAGTGATGAATTCTTGTGCACACGCTGGGCCTGCACTTAGGAAGAGGGAAATATACAGAGTGTGCACTAGGGGGCAGCACTCTTATGGGCCACCTTAGAATTCTGCCCACCCCACTGTTCCATTGTGTTGATGTTCAAATTAACTGTCATATACCAGCAAGTAAAGTGAGATACTAGTGAAGGAAAAATCAGATGACATTCCTGACTGAGACAAACATTCACATTATCCCATCCACCGAGTCTTAAACCACTTCTTGTTCACAATGATCATATCTTGATGCACACAGGCCTTGCTAAGGATCCGTGTGATACCTTCTAATATTTTCTACTTACCAGTTTTACTTTGTATTATTTCTTGAAAAAGCTGGTCATGTCACGAGCCATGATTTGAAAAACATGGTTGTAATGGACACATTTTTTGTCTTAATAATCTGAAAACATTTTTCTTTATAGAAAAATGGAAACATATTTATGCAGAAATAATTGTTTATGAATAAATTAATACAGACTAAACTATAGGTAAAAACGAATAAACAACTGTGTAATCTTCACAAGTGTATTTTAAATTACAAGAAAATCAGTAATACCACCACATTCCACAGGAGGGCAGCATCTGTCCTTAGTATATTTGAGGCTTAACTTAAATGAGCTCAAAGTTTTCTAGTGAGTGGAAATTCTGGTAAGTGAATTACTTTACACTGTATTAGTATAAGAAAAAAATTGGCTTGTGCTTGGCAATTGAAAATCAGTTCTATCAGAACGAAAGGTGTTATGATATTTTTGTCTGATCCAAAAGAACTTTGAGTTATTTTATTTCTAGCTTCTTTCTTCCCTTTTACTTTTTCCTTTTCTTCTTCTCTCTCTATCTTGCCCAGGTGGTCCAGGTAAGGCCCAATAACCATGGGTCCTGTGCATGTGGCAACTGTAAACATTTTATGCCGACTCGGGTACATTGTGAATTCTGTCTGAATTTCCACACTGACCTTGACTTCCAGCAGGCCTCGTGCCACATGCTCACCCTAGCAGTGCACTCTGTGAGTGGCCAGGACCCTTAGCCAGTGTCCCTGCCCTGCGGAAGAATCGGCAGATCCTCTTACCCTCAAACCTCAAGGTGCTGGGGAGAGCCGTTTCCTCACCCCCAAATGCAAGAAAACCAAGCTGTCTATTCAAATATTCTTAGACCGTTAGGTCTTTTCAGGCTTAAATCTAATTGTAACTATAGGAAGGAAATACAGGATTTTGAATCCCTCCCTCTTGTCTCTATTCTGAACCCACCACCGTCTCACCCTAAAGTTGTGGTCTGAGTCCATATGTCTTTGTGACTCAAACAGGAAATGGGCAGCAGGCCCCATGTAGTCTGGTTAGATATGGAGCAAATCTCCTGCCCTTTGTTTTATTTAGGCCTCTGTGACAATCACAGGCTATAGCACTGGCCCTAAGTGTGCATTCGTTTTAAATAATTCTATTTGAGTTCTATTTGAGAAGTGTTGAATTGACCGGATAACATTTCTCTATTTTTTTTTTTGAGGTACCGGAGGTTGAATGCAGGGGCGTTCTACCTCCGTGCTACGCCCCCGGCCCTATTTTTTATACTTTTATTTTGAAACCGGGTCTCACGAAGTTGCGGAGGACCTCACTAGATAGATAGAGAGAGAGATAGGGAGAGAGAAAAAGAGAGAGAGAGAGAGAGAGAGAAGAGCTGAGGCTGGCCGCGAACCCGGATCCTCCGGCCTCCGCCTCCCAAAGTACTGGGATTACAAGCGTGCGCCACCATGCCCGGCCCAACATTTCTCTATTTTTAAAGGGCCTAAAGTGTGTTGAATACAGCTATGTGAATTTCGTATTTTTCTTTTCTTTCTTTTTTTTTTTTTTTTTACCAATGTGCTGCTTAGAGAGTTTCATCACTTAACCTGCTTTCTTTTGCCCTTGGTCTTCTGTTTTGTTGCTTACTCTGTTCAAAATGCCATTCCCACAGCCCTTGTCCCCATTCCCTGCTTCAGGAGTCACTGAGACCTCTGCTGGGAAGTCTTGCCAGCGGCTGCAGTGTCTTCTAAAACCTCTTCATTGTAGATGCCTGCTGTCTGTCCCCCTCCATAGACTGTACCCCTTTAAGACCAGGACTCCATCCTCTACTCAGAACCTATAATGGTGGCTGGTGTCTTGTGGACATAACCCCAAACTTTCTGTATGAGCTAAACCATAAATAAGTGCTGATGCTGTTGTTGACTTTGCATTGGTAGACAAGGTAGTTGGTACCCAAGCTATTAGTGGTCAAGGTCTTATAACTAGAAAGAGTCCAGTGTGGTGGTGGGTAGTGAGATGTGTTTGGATGGGACATGTGCCCAGTGTCGGGTGAGGTGAGGTCAAGAAACTGGGGAAATGGGAAATGTAAGCTGGTGGTGGTCTAGAATCTGAAGAGGTCTTTGGGGGGGGTATGTTGCAAATACAGCCTTGGCTCTGGTAGGGACGGGTGACAGGCCATGGGCTTGGCATGTTTTGTTCTGATTGCTGGGACCCACAGAGAGGCACTGTCAACCTTCGGTGCTTGGGTACGGGAGGAGGTGTGGACCCAGGAAGATGCCTGAAGAGCAGAGAGGACTCCCTGTGTGCCGTGGGCTGGGCCTGGACCCCCCAAGAGGAATGAGGAAGAAAAGGCTCAAATTCTGGAGGAGAGAAGGAGCAGTAAAAACCCGAAGTACACATATGTTAGAGGTATGTGCTCCTGCTTCCTGTTTTATTCCAAAATACATGCTTTTATTCCTTAACAATATATATAAGATATATATAAACTCTGAATCCCTCACTTGAAACAATTTTGATAACTGTTCAGCATCCCCCTTCACACATGGGCTTCCAGATCCTTCACATTAAAAGGCAACCCCAGCATCTCCTGCAGCTGTGTGGGGATTGGCTCCCAGGAACAACAGCTGGACCCATGCGCATTGTCACCTCTTTCCTAGAAGTGACCCACGCCACCAGGGTTGCTGTGACCTGGAGTGTCTGAGCGACCTCAAGGGCCAGACTGTTATCCTGGTGCTTAAAGAAAAGGGTCCTGGGTTTGGAAGGAAGCAGCTCAGGACCTCCCTATCAACAGCCAGTGGCATATGATTTAACATTTAGGGTCCTGGCATCTACCATTTTTAACCACATTTGGAGACAATTTGGAAAAACCTCTCATTTCTAAAACCCAGACATGAGCCGCATTCTAGAACTTGGCTAATTTTTCCACCTTGAATGTGGATGCTCTCCTTCTGGTCACAGAATGGCAAACCCTTAGAAGATAACAACCTTCACACGGTGAGTCGGTGAAGTCTGGGTCCCTCCGCTGTGGCCATGGAGGCTGCTACAGTTGATGAAAACGCACTGCACTTTCCCTGATTTGGAGCAAGTGCTTGGGAAGGCACAGAAGGTTGTTTTTTGTGGATGCATATGTGAACGCTGGGATGAGGAGTCAGCTGGACATTTCTCCCTTAGTTTTTTATTGTGCTTTTCATAATTATACCTAAAAGGAACAGACTGATAAAATAAATGTTTAGCGGGAAAAGTATATGTATGATGTGTGAAAACATCCAAGTATAAGAACATGCACTGAGGCATTTTTTATAAAAGTGAAAAGCAGGAAATAATCCCAAGGAGCTTCCCGTAGAAATACGGGTAAAGTACCACAGTGCATAGTGGGAAAGCCATATGGTGCTAAATGGAAGGAGCTAAATCACATGGAACAACATGGAAAAGTCTTGAAAACATATATTATGTTTTTTGGTACTGGGGATTAAATCCAGGGCCTTACACATGCTAAACAAGTGCTCTACCACTGAGCCACATCCCCAACCAAAAACTTAATCTTATTTTTATTTATTTATATTTTTGTGGTACTGGGGATTGAACCTAGGGGCATTCTACCTCTGAGCTACACCCCCAGCCCTAGTTTTTATTCTTTATTTTGAAACAGGGTCTTACTAAGTTGCAGAGGGCCTCACAAATTGCTGAGGCTGGCCGTGAACCTATGATCCTCCTGTCTCAGCCTCCCAAGTACTGGGATTACAAGCATGCCCCACCATGCCCAGTTCTAAAAAACTTAATTTTAAATGAGGAAAGCAAGTGGCAAAGGTGTGTCCCTAATGAAAGCATTTTGGTAAATGTTAATATTGAAACAATTATAAATTACACAAATTGTATACAATTATAACACAACTTGAAAATACAAGAAGGTTAAATCTCAAACTCAGGATACTGATTTTCTAGGGCCCAGGAGGGACTGGAAATGGAGAATTGAGATTATAACTACAACTCTAGGGGCATCATTTAAAAAAAATAAAATTCTGAAACCAACATGGAAAATGCTAAAATTTATTATTTGTTTTCTTCAAGAGATACACAGATGTATATTACATTATTTTCCTTTTGGTAGTTTTGAAATATAAAAGTAAAATTAAGGAGACATATGAATGTAAGCCTCTAAGAATTACATTCCAGACAAGAATGGTTGTTGACAGTCATGGTGCCACACTCATAATCCCAGCTATGAAGGAGGTGAAGGCATGAGGATAGAAAGTTGGAGGCCAACCTGGGCAATTTAGTGAGACCCTGTCCCAAAATAAAATTTTAAAAAGGTCTGGGGATGTAGTTCCATAATAGAACACTTGCCTAGCATGTACAAGGTCCTGGGTTCTATCCCCAGTACCGACATTAAATAAATAAATAAATAAATAAATTGTCAAAAGATAGCTCATCAATTCTTAGCCTTTTCAAACAGAAATCCTATTTTCTTAAATTTGTGCCCACACAGTACAGTACTCCTGTGAAAATCATTGGAGGAAAGGAAAGAGAAAGAAGAAATAGAAACAAGTACAAGTCTTTGGCTACGAGGAGGTTTTTATTTTCTCCCAAATTGGGGCTCTTTGAAGGAAAGGAGAGTCTTTGATCTTCCTCTATCAATCTAGTGCATCCAGCCCAGAACTAGGAACACAAAAGCAGCTAAAAAATACTAATAACAAAACTCAGTTGTTCTGAACAGTCAAGCAGGTTCACATGGATTCTCGCGTTGCCTCGCTGGGGTCCTGAGAATCCTGTTCAGGTCACATTACCAACGCCACTGCCTAATCATGACGGTCTTGTCCTTTTCAGTATGGAACTGGAAGAGCTTTGTTCTGTGAAAGATGACCTGGGGAATCCTGCAGAGATAGGTTAACCCGGATTGCATTTGCTTCATCACTAGATTAGTAAACATGGAGAACAATGATGGTTTTTTTTCTCTGTTGGATTTTATTGAAAGAAACTTGATTCAATGCTTCTGACTGTGATAAAGCCTTAGCATATTTTATCTGAGTGCACGCCATAATACCTTTGAATGTTCCCATGGCTTCTTTCCACAAAGCAGACTTTTGCGGATTCTCTGTGTGAAAGATACAGTGAGAGTTTTGTCAAGATGATGCACGGAAACTAGAAGTTTGTCTTTCATTCTTCTATATTTGTGCTTCTGGGTCCAACTGTGTCATTTTCTCTAGGCAAAAGAAGACGAGTATGTATGCGCAGCACTGTTCCATCAGGGCTGGCTATTGTAGCGCTGCTTAGCTATTGAACAGAGAGCCAGAAAGCACCAGCACACACTCAATTTATTAACTCTGTACAGGTCTGTCTGCCATTAACATCTTAGTTTCTGAAAATGATCTTTTGATTCATGGCAAATGGTTCAATTGTTTCCAAAGAATGAAGAAAAAGCCCTAGATATGATAATGCAGTTCTCATAGCTCCCTTCGGCTGCTATGTGGTATCAGGTGGATATGGGTTCCACTCTTGGCCTTGCTACCCCACCAAGAAAATAGCTCTATATGCAGGCAAAAGGTCAGTTTCAGCAATTTAGTGAGATCCTCCGCAACTTAGCGAGACTCTATTTCAAAACAAAAAATAAAGGGTGTAGCTTGGAGGTAGAATGCCCCTGGATTCAATACCCAGTACCAAGAAGGAAAAAAAATGCAAAGAAATTAAAGACGTCACCTTGTTGACTATATACCAATTCTAGTCTATCATCTGATTTTGTACACAAATTTTAATGCAACAGAGCCTTGCTTATTTATTTACCTCTTGTTTATAGCTGAGTTGAGTAGTTGCAACAGAGACCACATAGTCCACAGAACCTAAACTATTTGTCATGTGACCTTTTACAGAAAAAGCTTGCCAGGTTCTCTGATCTAGATCATGAAGTACAAGCTGACAATATAAGTTTTGAAGCTAAATCTTTGGCCTTAATCAAAAGTTGACATTTAATCATTGTTCTGTCTAGAAGCTAAATGAAGACTAATAGAAAAGAGCAGAACCCAATGTCTCATCTCAACAATCAGCAGTCAACTTTTAAATCACTATACTTCCTGTCTCATTATCTAAAATCCTGCTTCTTATCAACCTTTTCTACATAAAGTAGGTGATGATGATTAGGCAAAAGAGTACAGAAAAACTAAAGGGAAATATGAAATAATGAACCAAAAAGGATACTCTCTACAAAAGCCAGTATCGATCTACCTGCCCAAAATGTGGCTCCTGGGCATGCCTCCTCCCTCTTACTCAGCCTCAGGAACTGCAGAGCTTCTGCTGTGAGTTCAGTCTTGTCTAGCTCCTTGGTTGATCCTGACCAACTTGGTCTCCATTCCCATCCACAGGTGGTTTGTTTCTAGTGATTCTAGGATTTGGTCAACCCAGAGTCCAGATGTTTCCTCCATTGCCCCTGTGGGAAGAAAGCCTTAACCATAATCCACAAGGTTAGGATTGTGACCACTTTTTTAACTCCTACTTGCCCTTATGCCTGCTAATACCCTCTTTGAATGTATGGTTACCTCCCTTCCACAGTCAAAGCTCACTGGGACCATGATTGTACCCAGTGGGCACCTGAAAGAGCTCAGTCCTCTTAGCACTAATAGTAGTTACATTTCTGCTTGTCCTCAGACAAACCCACCCACCAAGACCTCTGAATATTTCAAACAGCTTGAGGCACAACTACATTTCTACTTGTTCTCAGACATTGTGTTTCAGACTGCTGGTCAACCCCACAAGACCCAGCCCCGCAGCTGGGTTAGCCTCTTGATCTCATTTTCTGTAGATCACACTCACTTCCCTCTCTCTGACAGCCCATTTGTGAAGCCCCAGTGTGCCTAGCAAGTAACAACATAAGGATTTGGAATGCGGTCTTTCTAAGTGCAAAATATGAACTTCAAGTATTTGAAATAAACAGTGTAGCAGAATTAGCCTGTTATGAGACAAATCAGTCATAACTAAGATATTTATCTGGTTAAGCATCTTTCCTGAGAACTCAGTTCCTCATGTAAGTTCCTGATGGCTTTCTCAAACGCCTTCAGGACAGAGGAGTTGGTAAGAGGTCTGAACTTCTCCCAACACCAAGTGATCTGAGGTGAGTAGTCCCCTCCAGCAGTGACTGCTGCACCTGTTGGAGACTGGCCCTGCCCTGCCACTGCAGGTCCCACAGGGTCTCACCAGGATCCCTGGTCACCAAACAGGGAAAAGCCCACTTACACCGCTCAGTCAGCTCATCAAAAGGCCACACTGACATCCTGTTACTACCCAGCCTTATGAGAGGATGGGGCTTACCCTATAGCCACAATTTAGTCACATGCACCAAGATTGTTACCTTGCTTTTTGTTTGGATAACTCCAAGAGAAAACTAACCATTCTCAGACTCTTCTGGGATCCAGTCCTTTATAATTCTTGTAAGGACTCACCATACCGTGGAGGATGCCTTCAAGAAAATAGCTGGGTTTGCACCTGGTCTTACGGCTTCTACTCTTGGCCCTCTAGGTAGACTGGTACTTCAATACCTAAGTCAGATTATATTTCTTCCCTGATTAAAATGTTATAGGTCCATGTATTAATGGTTTGTTCCCAAGGATGGTGGTATTGGGAGCTGTTGTGCATCTTATAAGAGATAGGGCTTAATGGGAGGCTCTTAGGCCATTGGGGGGTGCTGAAGGGGATTGTAGGACCCCAGTCTCCTCCTCTTCTTCTTTGCTTCTTGTCTGATGAGACAAGTGGTTTTTCTCTGCCATGTGCTCTTACCACAATGTGCTGCCACATCAGAGGCCCATATAAAATCATGGATTGGAGCCTCCAAAACCATTAGCTAAATAGACCTTTCCTCTTATAAGTTAATTATCTGAGACCATGGGATCATGGATTAGAGCCTCTGAAACTGTGAGCTTAATAGACCTTTTTCTTTTATAAGTTAATTATTTAAGGTGTTTTGCTATAACAACAGGAAGGTGACTAATACACACAGAAATTATTAGGGTTCATGGACCCTGCACAATCTATGTGGATAGGATGCCTGCCTATCCACACTCTGCAGCCTCCCCATCCATGCACTAGTCACTTTGGAGTGCCAAGGAGGTCTTATTTCTACCACAAGACCTTTGCAGTTCCTGATCACTCTGGCTGGAACGCTCTTCCTCAAGATCTTTGTGTGGCTAGTTCAATTGTAGCAGCCATGTCTTAGCGCACATGTCACCTCCTCAGAGAAATTTACCACTGTGGCTAAAATAGACACACCCAAGTCCCACTCAATCTCTATGCCATTACCCTGTTTTATTGTCTTCACAGCCCTCTGACCCTTTGGATTTATGTTTATATTATTTATGTTATATTATTTGTCCATTCACTCATCCATTCATTTATTCATGTCCACATCACCAACATGAATAAGTTCCATGGATGCAAAATTTCATTTGTCTTGTTCACAACTTTATGTTCAAGAGAATGATAGAATGCACTCAATAAATATTTTTGGACAAAAGATTGACTGGTTTTCTCCACTACTTCTATTCATCTGCCAGGAAGTATTTCATCTCCATTAGATCCTTAGGCACATCCTCTCAGCCAGGGCCAACATTTCATATAAGCCTTCTTCAAAATCTCTAAATTGACTTTGAAGTCAAGGATCTGCCAGTTATCCATAAATGGGAGACTCAGCAGAACAGCCCTACTCTTTCTTATAAAGTGCTAGCAAAAATAGTTCCTCTAATAACACCATTAAGCTTGTCTGCAATTATTAAGAAGAAACAACGCCCCCGCAAAACTTATTCTGCTAAATGCTCATGTATTCTTACAAACTGATCGAATTAAATAATAGAGGTGAGCAGGCTCTGAAAAGTTTATAATATTGCCCAAATTAAGATTACGTGTGCATTTCAAAGACATATTTTATTGATTTTAGAGAAATATGCTATCTTGAAAAAATATTTAGATTCAGAATGGTAGCCAATAATCCTCGAATATGTCTAAACCATATATTTTTAATTGATTTCAGTGCAAGTGGTCATGCGAGTATATCAGCAAAGGTGCTGTCAGCAAAGCAGACCACATTTAGTGATCAGGTGTCTTTGCTATAGGGATTCAAATTTATGCAATTATGTTTTCTGGACTCTGTCAGCTGTAACTGGTCCTTGGAATTTCTGTCTTCTGAAATGTTACTGACATATATTGTTTCCTATCATCTCATCTACAATTCTTTAAATATTTTTTTGTTCTTATTGATTAATATCATTCTTATCCTTGATCCTAAATTTGGGGGTTTAAGGGATACTGGAGATAAGTGGATTTGTTTAATCCAGACCTGTTAGCTGGTAATCCCTGCTTGAGTGTGACAGCTCAGATCATTGTATCCCCGTTTCATAGATCTCATTTGGGCGTCTTACATGGGTCTACAATTCTTCCTTTCTTCCTCCTATATTAACTGGCTGTTTATCTCAGATCAAGCCCGCCTGGACTTGCAGGATCTGTCAGGCTCCTCTGCTGAGCCAGATTCCTACTTACAGAATCTTTTGATCAGCCCTCTCTCTCATGACATTATAATGCTCCATTGGATAGAATTATTATTCTAGCTTAACCAAAGCACTTGGAGCAATTGTTACCATCAGAAATATCCAGACATGCTGTGGAAGAATGCACTTACCCCTATTTGAAAGCAGGACCTTGACTAATTCTACCTCCTGGAAGGATATGATGCCAAATCCTCTTTAAACAATATGGACAGCCACAGTGATTCCAGTTGCATTTATTTGCAGGCCCAGTGAAAGGGGATTTTTTTGTTGTTGTTGTTACTGGGGTCAGAAGTTCTTTCTGGTCACTTCCTACCTAATGTGGAAAGCATGTTTGGAGGAGCGAAAGGCTTCCAGAGGCGAGACCCAAGACTCCTCTGTCCACTCCACAGAGCTTCAGTGGACATGGAAGGTCAAGGAAAGCAGCCAGGGCTTTGGTTCCCATTGGTGGGGACCTTGGGAAGTTTGGGGGGCCCAGATGACGGGGGCTCCGGTCTCTTACCTTTACATACATCTGGAAGCCCTGACCACAATCTGAATTGTGTTGAGATCCTGCAAGAGTGGTGACCCTGCACCAAGGAACAAAGCTGCACTCGAAATGTGTACTCTAAAACCTCTGCTGTGGTTCAGACAGCTGTCTTAATTATAAAGAGAGTGGTTTTGACTTAGGAATTAAGGCCAAATACTTAAACAGAGAAAACTCCCAAGTTCTGTGGGCCTCTCTGTTTTTGCCTGTTTACTTACTGTTGCAAGATCAGAAGTAAGACATCTCATAAGAACACTTGTCGTTTTCCTTTCCTTTCTCTGTGTGTGCCTGCTCTCTGCTTCGCCTCCTCAACTACTAGGATCTAACACTCAGTGACTTTGTGGTATTAGTTTTTTTTTTTTAAGTGGTAAGACATAGTTCCTGTCTTCAAGACTCTTACTGTCAATGTGATTACTTTTAACATGGAGATCATTGTTCAGTTAAGAGGAGGAAATATTTTAAAAACAACCAGATTTTCATTTTCTTTTTCCTTTAAAATCACATTCTCTATTCTCGTCTCTGCTCCACTTTGAGCAGAAACATCGCCATCATCAGATTCATCATTTTTTTATAACTCACATGCCACCCACATTTGCTCAGTTCCCCTCTTTTATTTTTTTCGCAGAGGCATGTGTCATCTTTGGAATGGGTTTGTTAGACCTTAATTAAGAAGTCTGCCTCAAATCCACCCATTCTTTCTCCTGAAGTACAACTGACGACAAATAAGCTCATCTGTTTCGTATTTCCATGTGCACGACTCATGGTTTCTTCCGTTATCTTAATTGAATCCATCCTCTACATGTAAACATTTTTAAAGGAAATGTCAAGTGTGCCGGCTTAGGCAAGGACCTTGAATTCGAGGCCCCTTTTTAATCTTAATTGGCTGGCTATCCCATGATATTCAGCATCGTTTAGCCTCTGTTTCCCAATCCTAGGAATTGTCTCCGTTGGCTGTGTTTATTTCACATATGTTGTAGATAAGAAAAGGAAAAAAAAACTGGAACAAAATGTTGTCATTACTGCTTAAAATATTTTAATTCCACTTTACAATCATGGGATTTTACAAAATATGGCTCCTCATTGCCACAATCCTGAGCAAGAAAGTGTAATGTTTTGTATTTTGTCAGTGTAGTTCAATGTCTGTTTTGGATTTATTAATCAGTTACATGCCTTCATTCTTACTCGGGGAAGGGGGAAGCTGTATGGTTCTGATGAGATAAAATAAGCTTTTAAAATGAATCCAGCTTGGGATGGTGACTCCCTTTAGCTTACAATTCCTTCTGTTGGCCTCTTCACATTGTGACTTGCTCCTATCTCTATATATTATTTTCTACCTGCTTAAGGTGAATGTCACTTTAGAAGTCTGAAAGTGAGTAAAGTTTTTCTGCTAGTGTAAACAACCATAAAAAAGATCTAGGTTCATAAGTTTATAGGGAGTAAAAAGAAATGACTTTTCTTCTTTTATATTAAAATGTTTTTCTTTTAAATCTACCTCAGAACTGGAATTCCACCTGCTATTAGCTATTATTTGACCTTAAGAGGAAAGTCTATGCGAATAAAATAGACAGCAGTTCCATTGCTCATGGATGCTTTATTTTATTTATTTTATTTTGTGGTACTTGGGATTGAACCCAGGGGTATTCTATCTCTGAGCTATACTCCCAGCCCTACTTTATTTTTTATTTTGAAACAGCATCTCACTAAGTTGCAGAGGGCTTTGCTAAGTTGCTGAGGCTGGCCACAAACCTGTGATCCTCTTGTCTCAGCTTCCCAAGTACCGGGATTACAAGTGTGTGTCACGATGCCTGGCTGGATTTTTTATTTTAATTAATTAATTAGTTAATTAATTAATTTTCATGATACTGGGAATGGAACCCAAGGGCATTCTACCTTCGAGCTACACCCCCAGTCCTATTTTTATTTTTATTTTGAAACAGGGTCTCACTAGGTTGATTGATGAGAGCCTCACTACTTGCTGAGGCTGTATTCAAACCTGCGATCCTCCCGTCTCAGCCTCCCAAGTACTAAGATTACAGGCGTGTGCCACCACATCTGGCTGATTTTTTATTTTATAACATTGACGATCATATACTGCCTTAAATATTATTTGATTTACCATAATCTGATTTGCACAGAGGCTTTTAAGAAATTACCTACAATCATATATATCATCCCCACAAAGCAGGTGGTCCTCTTTTAAAACCTGAATCAAGTGATGTCTTATCTCTCCTTAAGATCCCACTCAGGTATCTTATTGTATTCAGAATAGAATCCAAACCGCTCCCTGTGGCCTGGAATGCCCAGGGTCATTTGTCTTGCTCACCTCAGCAATGTTATCACTTACTAGTTTCCTCTTTCTAAATACATTTTCATATACCAATTCATGAATTCATCTGTTCTCTCAGCAAATATTTTTTGGGAGATCTAATATGTATCAAGTAGTGTTCTGGAAAATAGTACTATAAATACCACTGAGAACAAAGGCAGTGATGTTCCTGCCTAGATGGAGCTCACATCCTAGAGGGGGACAGGGAATCAACAAAACCATACATATTAGTGATGCATCCAGTAAAACCAAATGCATCATGGAATGTAGGTAGAGCTGGAGAAAGATATCTTTGAAATTGGCGGAAGAGCATTCTCCGTAGAGAAACTAGCAAGGGAAAAGGCCCTGAGGTAGAAATGAGTTTGTAAGATTGAGAGACACTAGGGAAGAAATGAGAGAAGAAAAGAAGGGGCACCATGAGATTTTAGAGGTAGCAGGACAAGGTCATGTGCGAGCTTGTAGTCCATGGCAAGGGGTTGGGTTTTATTCTTAGTGTGTTGGGAGTAGACTCTAAAAGCGAGAGAGAGGAAGCTGGGGAAGGGGATGGGAGTTGTCGCAGTTGTATATGTGAGAGGTAATGGTATATGAGATTAAGAAAATGGCAGTCAAGTCTGGAGAAATATTCAGATTCTATAAATGCTTTTTAAGGTTGAGCCAAATATATTATAATTGGATTTGGTATGAAACAAAACAAAATTGAAGGATGACTCCTGAATAATTTTTAGCTGGAGCAATTTGATAAATGGTAGTCCCATTTAATAACATTGGAAAGATTGAGGGAGGATTATGATTTGAAGGGAGAGCAAGGGTTCTGTTTGGGTATGTGGAGTTTGAGCTGTCTGTTGGACGTCCACTGGAAGCTGTGTGGGATGTTCAACATGTTTTTCTGGAGCTTGTGGGGGAGCTTGAGGACGGGGCAGAGGGAGGGTATTTGAAGTTGAGAAAGTGGGCAAATTCAGTTAGGCAGGTGACATGGATAGAGATGAGGGCAACAGGCTGAGCCCTGGGGTGCTACTGTATTTATAGGTTAGAAAGAGAAGGGATTTCCTGCACAGGAGATCGTAGGGGATCATTAGCTGAGGCAGGAGAAAAACCTGCCTATGTAGTATTCCAGAAACAAGTAAATGAAGATTTTCAAAATGTTGGAAATAACCCACAGGGTCAATGATGTCAACTGTGGAGAAGAGAACTGCCTGACTCTTAGATTTGCCAAGTTGGAACCACTGGTCACCTGGACGGGAGTGGCTGACATGTAGCGGTGGGATTGAATTGAGCAAATGGACATTCATGAGCAATTTAGCAGCGGGCTAAGCAAGACAATGAATATAAAGCCCCTCCCCCCCGTAGTCTTCTTATGCTTAACAGTGTACATATGTTCAGATTAGAATAGAAGGTTTTGGTTAGGCTGCATGTAGCTTGAGTTCATAAAATAAATGAAAGAATAAGAATGGTAGGTAAGACCTAGGGCTACGTGGTCTGAGTTCAAATCCTTTCTTTTCTGGCTGTGCTGTGTTTGCTAAATCAACCTCTTGAATTTTGGTTTATTTGCGAATAAAGTAGTAACATTAATGGCTATGCTGCTAGAATTTCCTATGCAAAGTATATGCAAAGGGATAGTCACTTAGGTTTCTTCTCTAGGGTGTTATAGAAAAGTTGTGTGAATGCCCCATCAATGTCATTAGATACTGATGCTCATGCCAAAGAGAGGGACTTCTATCTCCTTGTATTTCTTTTACCTTGGAGAAATAAAAATAGTTCCATTTTAAAAGAGTGGGTGTGTTAGTTAGCTTTCCATTACTATAACAAATACCTGAGATAACAAACTTATAAAGAAAGAAGGTTTATTTTGGTTCACAGTTTTAGAGATTTCAGTCCAGGATTGGTTGGCCCTATTGCTTTTGGACCTGGGTTGAAGGAGCGCATTATGGCGGGGAGCATATTTTGGAGTAAAAAGCTGTTCTCCAGATGCAAAGGAGAGGAGAGAGGACACACACCCTGAAGACACACACCCATTGACCTGAAACCGCCACTAGGTCTTACCTCTTAAAGGCCCCACCACTTCCCAATAGTGCCACAGGCTGGGGACAAAGCCTTTAACACATGGTCCTTTGGGGGCCATTCCAGATCAAACTCTAGCATTGAGCTTCCATTTGATCCAAGTGGAAAGAGGATAATCACTGTGCTCAGAACTCTTTCCCTAGAAAGAACTATTCTAGATTCTTTTTAAAGAGGAGTTCTCTCACTGGGCATGGTGGCGCACACCTGTAATTCCAGTACTTGGGAGGCAGAGACAGGAGGATCACAGGTTTGAGCCAGCCTCAGTAACTTAGTAGACCCTCAGTAATTTAGTGTGACCCTGTTTCAAATTAAAAAAATAAAATAGGGCCCAGGGTGTAGCTCAGAGGCAAAGCACCCCTATAACCTTGGGTTCAATCCTTGGTGCTGCCAAAGAGAGAGAGAGAGAGAGAGAGAGAGAGAGAGAGAGGAGAGAGAGGAAGAGGGTAAGAGAAAACACTTCTCTCTTCATGTTCCCTACCACTCTTTTCTTTCTACATCGGCATCATTTTAGCTGGGGAATTTGAGTCCTCAATGACTTTGTACTTTCAGAGTGGCTGAGTGCTTATGGTTTTGCCTGATTTACCAGATGTGCTTTAGCCCTCATATTTCTGCATCCCTGGCTCTGAGATGTTTCCCAGCAGCCAACCTAGTTGCACAGCATTGTTCTTCCTTAGTCACCGCTTAGGAGGAAGGCGACTTCTGTGCACAGTGACAAATTATGACATTTCAGGAAGCTGTTTCCTGGATCCCTTGTGGAAGTAATTACTGTCTTAGAGGTGCAGTGGTTTGGGCCGCCTCTTTTGTTTATTATTTCATGGAGGTACATGAATCTGTACAGGCAAGACGTGCTCCAAGGGGTCCCTTTAACGAGGTTACAACCACTGGTTTTGCCTCCATTGTGTCTGTCACAGTCAGCTGCTGGTCTATGAAGAGGATGGAGGCAGGCTTTGCTTAGGGCTGGCTGGCTGGCCCAGAAGGAAGTAGGATGCACATGCAGACCAGAGCTGGGCCCTCTTCTGCGCATGTGTTTCTGAGGTGCCTTCAAGTGCTTACATGAACTCGACAAGCACCTGTGATTTATGTTTTGGATGTTGCCCAAGTTTTCACAGCAAACTTTTGGTTTAGTTTAGTCTGTGGGGGGGATTTTGAGCTTACTATGAGCAGTCTGCAGGAAAATCAAATGATGTAAGTTGGTGTGCAATTGCTCTGAGTTGTTTTTAAATGAAAGAAGTATGATGTTCTAGGAACAGGTACTCAGCCAGTGTTGATGTTCTTGGCTAGAGAGCAGAGTAGATGGGAGAAACTTGTGAGCGCTGAAAAACCTTGCCTACCAACCTTTCATTTTTTTCAACTGTGTGTTGAAAAGAATTATCTGTCATATAAACCACGGACGTTTACTAAGTGCTGGAGCTCACATTGGATCAGGCTGCATGGGGGAAATCCAAGTGTCAAATGATGGGTCTGGATTTCAAATGATTAGAAAATCTCATCTTTACAAAGTGTATTGTGTTTGGAAAAAATAACTCTTTTTTTCATTCCTACAACAAATTATAACTAAAGGAAATTTTTGAATTTTTAAAAAATTTGCAGCAGTCTCTTACAAACATGAACCTGATAGTGTTAGCCTCTCATCATTTTTTAAAGAGCCAACCAAATGTATGCATTGTTCTGGATGAATCATTGGGTCATAGAAAGGTTTTTATTTTTTTGTAAATTTTTAAAAGTATCAATGACTTTAAATAAAACAACCAAAGCAAATTCACCCAACTCTGTGAAGAATGTTAGAGCTTTTCTTGTTTTCACAACCTTGTGATAAATCAGGTTTATGTCTTCCATGGGAAGTTTGAAGGTTTTGGAGGAGACTGCTTAAAGCAGGATATCAAGGGCCACTCTGACTGCTATTTTCCTACATAAAATGAACAACAATAACAAACAACGAGAAGCAAGACCAAAATCCCAACCCAACTGTCCAACAACTGCCAGATGGTTCTTATCTCATAAAAACTCATGTAGATGTCAAGTCTCATCAGCACAGGCTCTGCTGGCTTTTGTTTTTTGTCCTGTCTCCACTTCTTGCTATATTAGCCATAATTTTTCTTCAGAATGGAAAATAAATAAAATCCTTCCTTCCACATTTTGCTTCTACTCTAGGAAATGAGGGGAATACTGCCATCTTTTCTCACAGGACAGTGAAGTATGATTGTTGATAGAAGGAACACAATTGCACCCACTGCTCAGGTCTCAGCTCAATGTCTTCTTCTAAATAAGACTCATACGTCCAACTTCTCTATTACAGTATTGATAGTATTTACTACTATCTGAAAGTATTTATTTATTGGCTTATTTTCTGTCTCCCCCATGAGAATACACACTTCCAAAGAGTATGGACCTTTCATTGCTCTATCCCCAACATATAGAGCAATTTGTATAGTCACTACTCTACTGGCTGAATAAACGAATTATCTCATCTAATATGTACAAAAATGTATGAGATGTGTTATGGTTTGGATGTAGAATGTCCCCCTAGACCTCATGTAGACAAGGCAGCCATGTTGGAGGTGGGTCTTGGTTGCTGAAAGGGGGTTCTGGGGGTGTGGTCTTGGGGATTATATATGGTCCCTCCTCCCCTTGCTCTCTCTTTGCTTCTAGCCTCTGTGGTGTGAAAGCAGAGCCCTTGCATTCTTCTCTCTGCTTCCCACACCATGCCCTGAGCTTTGCAGATTTTACCCAGCTTAACATGGACTGAAACCCTGAAATCTCCAGAACTGTGAGCAAATAAATCTTTCTTCCTCTAAGTTGTTGTCATCAGGTTTTTTGGGTCATAGCAGTGAGAATGCTGACTGAAGCATGATGTTACCTTTGTCATTTAAAAAGCATGGAAATGGAGACTCAGGGAAAGTAAGTTCCTTGGTATAGCAGAGAAGGAAGTGGAGGAATTTTGTGTGATACTGACTTTGTCAGATCTTCAAGGTTGCCAAAATCTGCATCCTCATTCTCATCTTCATCCTTGTTACCATTGCAAAAATCACCTTGGAGTGAACCAGGGGTGAGTTTAACCCTAGAACACTCAAACATTCATTCATTTATCCCCTGACAAGCTCTAGGGAAATTTCACGTGGCTCGAAGATGCATACCATGAAGCTAGACACAATTCCTGGTTAAATAAGAGACAGAGGAAAAGCATCCCAAGAGCAGATGAGATTAAAAATGTAGGATGAAGCCAGGAGGGAGACTAGTACACAAAATGCTAATCAGAAGCACTCACATTTTCTGGAGATGAGCTACAAGTTTGATTTTACATAATCTGGAAAAAAAAGACCAATTGTATTCTTCACAGGGTTCACAAAACAAAAAATAACCAGTGATTCACAAGCAGAACAATTTTGAGACCACAGCAAAGCATCCTGGGATTTTTCCCACAAAGAGTATGATGTGTGATGTGAGAAACTATATTCCCTACAGCATCTATTTGGTTAGTGGAGTCATGTTTTCTGAATTCTGTTTTCATAGAATCATGAAAATAGAGTAAATAGAGTCATAGTTTTCATGTTTTCCCTTATAATATGACAGTGTTCCAATGTCCACATGAGTAAAAGACAATTCAATGGGGATTCCAAAAAGAATTCTATGGAGACCCTCAAAAACAATTTTATGGGGGCCCCAAAATGATGCTGCTTGGTTCATCATTGGTGTTGGGGTGCCTTAACCCAAAGAATACATTTTCAATATTTTGGAGGGGGTCACATTTATATCAGGTCATAAATACTGTTTTCTTTAGCCAGGTTGATCAGCATTTCAGCATTTGGTGTAAAGAAGATGATGCACATAGACACCCCTCTGTCCCTACCCCACATACTTGTAACCTCTGAAAACTACCTGGAGTGCAGAGTCTGATACAGGTTAGATGTATAGCCATAGCTTGACAGTTAGCAAAACTCAGGAGACCTGACACAGATGGTTGAATCTGGGGTAGGAAGTCTTAGGGATTGTACTTGAATTTCAATGGCTATTAATGTTATTGAATTATTAACCTGGAGAGTGGGGAGTATTTTAGATAATATAATTTTTTATCCTATTCTTTTCTACCACTTCCTGGCATGAGATGCCAGGGCCTTCCACTTGGCATTCTACTTATGAATGGCTGCTTATTCCTGCTATAGTTTATAGAAAGTCAAACATTTAATTGTGAGCCTAAACTGACACTTCATCCAATCTTATGTGAGGCAATGATTTAATTTTGTCTAAATTTATTGAATCACCTGGATGACTCAAGGTATTAAATAGCTTTAATAATATTTCCATGCACCAGCAAGTCATTTTCAACAGTGGATTGATTAGACAAGATGGAAAACCTTTGGCGTGTCAAGCATAAGTACGGTTGCTGGGAAATAAGTCAACGAAACACTAATCAGTTCATTTAGGAACTAATAACATCAGCCCCAAGGCTACCAGAGCCATTCAGACTAGGCTTCCTCTGTGAGGGGCACATGGTCTCTCTGAACTGGTAGTAGAGTGGATTTCATCAGATAAGCTGTCAAATGCTTCATAGAACATGCCTTAGAGAATTAAGCTTCTACTGTTCATACAATTTTATCAGACACTAGCAAAGTAGATTTTCCAGTAAAACAGGAAATTGCCCTAAGGCCATGCTTTTGAACATTTATTCAAGATGTACTTTAAATGCTGTTTCAGCTGTCACTTTTTGCTATCGGCAGAAATGTTTTGCTTTTGTTGCAGATGAACAGTTCTCTTTAATCACCAAAATCAACTAAAGTGCAGAGAAAACAAGAGCTATAAAATGAAAGCTGTTTGTAAGAAGGGGAGAGGATAGGTAGGTTTTGACGCAAAAGCAATTTGGCCTGATTTGGAACCATGATTGAGGCTTGAATTGTCAAAAAAGAAACTCATGTGTCTCTGAATAAAGTTAGTATTACAAAACAATATTATATAAGGAGGCCTTATGTATAGTGGTTAAAACAGAGACTTTGGAATCAGACTAACTGGTTTCAAATGCCAGGTCCAAATACATTAAAAACAAAATAACAACAAAAACACCTCAATGCCAGGTCCACCAATTCTAATTTTTTGGCCTTGGACCAATCATTTAACTACATTTTGGTTCGTTTCCTCAGTAATAATTATGTAACACATGGGGAAGAGAAGAATGTTGGGAAGAATAGGTATAACACTTAGACAACATTACATAATTGTTTGCTATCATTACTATAGCATATAAAAACAGAATATTGATGCTAGTAGTTTAAGTGTCAGAGTCAATAATTTCTGAAAGGTACAAGAATGAGTATAAAATTTCCTACTTTGTTTAGGAAGTACAGAATGTATATCTCAGAAATAGAGAATGAATGACTATAGAACAAGTGAAATATTGGACGTTCTGTAGTGAAAAGCAGGACCATGTTTCAGTAGGAAATGACCTGTTAGTCGATGGTAGACACATAAAAAATATTTTGTTATACAAATATCCTTATCAAAGCAAATGAATGAAAAAAATGCTGCTATTTCCTTTTTTTTAAATTTGTGAATCCAAACCAGAGTCTCAGGAAATGACTGGTTGATCTCATGTGGTATTCATGTGGTTCTCTGCTTTCTTCTGTCTGAGAATAGAAGAGCCATTAATGTCTTTTGCCTCAAGTCATTTTTGAGGAGCATCAGTTCATTTCCTCACTATAGTAAAAGAAAATGAAGTTGGTTCCTTGACACTTGTCTTAAAAGGCAAACAATATTAAATCATGGTTCAAATCTATACTTTTTGCTTTATTACTAAAGAAGCAAACCACCTCAGGGCATTCGTTGCACAGTGGCTAACACAAGCAGTGCTGACTTCTAAATGACCATGATATTGGCATGAAATAATTGGTGTTATAAACCTACATTAATGCAATTAGTTGGAGGTAACTATTAATGCAGCACAATTATAATTTTAAAAATTTAAATACTTTTATATCTTACTAAATTGTAATGATTTTAGTACTTATTGCCAATTTTCATGAAATTACACCAGGAATAAGGAGGGAACTAATGAATAACCGACTTTTGTTAAGCTCGAGCTTTGGTCATTTTAGTCTTAGGGAACGAAAATGAACTTCCATGAACTTCACACAATGCTCTTTATAAAATGAGGACTCATGAAATCATTCTTATAATTTGACAATATTGGGGGGCAATTAAACTTGCGAAAAATATGCATGACAGATGGTTAGATGTTTCCCAATCTCATTCATTCCCCTCTTCCTGGGCCCTCATGAAGATTACCTTTGTTGTAATTAGATGGGGCCATGTGACTGTTATGATCACATGGTGGCCACATGTGACACATGTTCCCCCTGGGTCTTTTTAGAAACCTCTGCATGATCTTCTGTGTTCTCATTTCCTCCTCTTGTGATTGATTGGAGACCATGTGTTGAAAATATAAGAATTCTCAGTCATAGCCTGACCTGCATTGAGCTACATATAAACTCATGAAGATTTTAAAGTCTGTTATTTCAGCCATTTATTTGCTTTTCCCAAATGACATACCAGAATAACCTGATAGATATTCAAGGCAAATATGCTCATCGATAGTGTACAGGACCAGGATCTTCCCATGTGCTGTGAGAAAATTCCAAAGGAACGTGAAAGAGTGGCTCTGATATTTGCTGAGACTTTGATTTTTGAGAAAGTATTTTACAAGGCACTGCATGGTAACTCATCTAGTACGTTAGAATGTAATACTTATTTTAGAATCACAGACCATTTGATCAGTAGGACCTCAGAAATTATCTGTCCATGCAAACTGCAACTCAATACACGAATCTCACCCATACAGATCTTCTACTAATTGCTTCTGTAATCCAGATTATTGTGATAATTTCTACTTAGGGAAATCTGAGTGGTTTGAATTTTCTTCTTTTTCATTTTATATTTCCTCCAATAGAAACATGCATAATTGTAAAGGTAAACATATGCAGTACGTAGTTCTGCTTGGGAACCAGAAATGGGTACCTATGTGGATATTTATGTGAGGGACTGTTTTCTGGAGAAGATAAGCCCTGTTGGCACCTTTTTTTTTTTTTTTGCGGTACTGGGGATTGAACCCAGGGACGTTCTACCTCCGCGCTACACCCCCGGCCCTATTTTTTTTATACTTTATTTTGAAACCGGGTCTCACGAAGTTGCAGAGGGCCTCACTAAGTAGAGAGGGAAAGAGAGAGACAGGGAGAGAGAGAGGGGGGGGGAGAGAGAGACAGAGAGAGAGAGAGAGAGAGAGACAGGGAGAGAGAGAGGGAGCGCATGCGTACACAAGCTGAGGCTGGCCGCGAACCCGGATCCTCCCGGTCTCCGCCTCCCAAAGTACTGGGATTACAAGCGTGCGCCACCACGCCCGGCTTCTGTTGGCGCCTTTAAAGATGAGCAAGAGGTAGCCTGACAAAGGAGGCAGAGAACATTCCAGACCAAAGTATCAGCATGGGGGAGGCCTGCAGGCCTAGAAAGAGCATGGTGAATTTAGGGATCTTTAAGAGGTTCAATCTGGCTGAACTGTTGGTTGCTTGTAGGGGGTGGCACAAAAGAACGACACTGGGAAGTAAATAATGATGGAGAATTTTTACTTCACTGTATCAGGAAGAGATGGGGAAGGAGTTGAGATGCGAAGGTGTCATACCTTGCATCTGACTTACTATATGGATCCATGAGAGAATCATGTGAGATGACTTTGGGATTCTGGCTCAGAGATTGCGATGAGTGGTTGGTTGTAACAGTCCCTAAGAGAGGAAATTAAGAAACAAGATCAGATTTGCAAGTGTCTATGTGTGTACATGGCAGGTTGTGCATGGGGAAAAGTGTGTCTATAGGTGAAGAGGGGGACAAGTGGAGTTGGGGCCATGATGGATTTGAGATGTTCGTGAAAGGTCTGTGTGGAGATGTGCAGAGGCACTTGTAGACGAAGATATGGAATTGAGGAAGGATCTCAGATGGAAGCAGAGATTTGGATTTGGAAATCATTACATTGGCTAGATAAGGTCTTCCAATTAAAGAAAGAGGAGATAAAGGTGGCGTTGAAACTCTGGGACAACACACACATTTTAGAAAGAGAAGAAAAGACAATGGAGAATTCTCAACGTGGCCACAGAGCCAGGAAGAAAGTCAGTTAGGAGTGATCTCACAGAAAGAATGAAGGTTTTAAGAACAGAGTGGTAAATAATATATTATGCACTGAACAGATTGATTACAAAAGGATTTAGAAATGTGGGGTTGCTTGGTGAACTTGGCAAGAGTCTTTCAGTGGAGTGGTGGGAGTGGACAAGTTGTGGGTAAATGAGAAAGCAACACGAGCAAGAAAGTAGTAGTAAGAAACACAAAGCGTGAGTACAGCGCAGTGGTAGAGCACTTGCCTAGCATGCATGAAGCCCTGGGGTCAATCCTCAGTACTGCAAAAGAAAAAGAAGAAGAAATATACAGCACTTTTAAAAGATTTAGATTCTGAGGGGAGAGCAAGGCACAGATGTATCTTGGGGGAGACTGCGGTTAGGGGAATAAAAAGGAGAGCATATTGGTAGAAAAGAGAGTAAGAACAATCAGAGGGAAGGGATGAAGGTACAAGAATACAGAAGATGATTAATGGATGGAGATTTCTGGCGGGTCAGAGAGGGGTGAGATCCTCTCTGAGGATCTTATCCTAGGATGAGAGGAAATATAACACACACTGTCAATTAGATGGGAAAAAGGAACTCTAATACAGATACAGAAACATTATTGAGTGGTGGGGGAGAGCAAGAAATCAAGGGATATTTTTTCCCCCAGTGCTGGGGATGAAATCCAAAGTCTCATGCATGGTAGACAAGTGCTCTATCACAAAGTTACATTGCCAGTCCAAGGGATTTTTTTTTTAAAGGAACTAGCCACACGTTGAAAGATTCCAGAACAATATTTAGATTTCAGTTGAAAATAAGATGTTAATATATAACCGTGAACCTATGATGATGCATGCTTTTTCTCCAGAAGGTGGAATGAAATCAACTCTGCCTAGGTTTGGAGTTTCACTGGATGGATAAATAGAAGAAGTAAAACAAGGAAACTGAGCCTATGAATGAGATGACATAAGAAGGGCGAGTCTGATTCTGGATAAATAAGAAAGACTCAAGAAAGGAAATGATGGCGAATGATAAAATAGAATGTATTAATTACAGTGTCAGGAATCCTAGAAAGCTTATAGGATAGAAGGTGGTATTCAGAAACTAGAGTATTGAAGCTTGTGATGTACAGTTTATAAGATGAAAAGAGACTCCCACATCTCCCACATCCTATCCCTGGAACTTGTAAAGGCTATCTTATATGAAAACAGGGTCTTTGCAGATGTGATTAAATTCAGAATCTTGAGATGGGAGGACGATCCTGGATTATCTAAGTGGTCCTAAATGCAATCACAAGTGCCCTTATAAGAGGAAGGCAGAGAGAGAGAGAGAGAGAGAGTAACAGCCACAGGAAATTGGTCTAGTTCTGGCTTTAGGAACTGGGGGTGGAAATTCAGTTGAGTTTCATTGAAATCAAGAAGGTGGGTCTCTGAGTCAATGGTGTAACTGGGTTGTCTACCTGCGTGCTCAAATTCCCTTGGAAAAACTGAAAATTGGGGGGATAGTTTGGGTCTAGGCACCAACGTATTGAATTCAATGTGGATCTGGTGTCAAGAGGGTAGAGAAAAAGGGGGATGAGGAGGGAGAGAATGCTGCCCCCAAATTTCATGAGTCTCTAAGGAATGGGGAGAGACGGAATACCACTCCAGTGGGGAGGGGAGTTACCTCTGACATCTGGGTCCTGCAGTGGGGGGCAACAGGAACTGGGGGAGGCATGAGAGTCCAGAGACTGAGGCAGGTGTCTTCAGAGGAGCAGGCGGAGAGTGGAGGTCTTACCTGATGCACATTTCAGATCACTTATTAGCATCCCAGATATGGATGTCTTAGGCATTAGAGTTTATGTCTCTTCTCACATCACCTTTATAATCTCCCCTTTAAAACACCGTTATTGTGTCTGTTTTTCTGTCAGGTGTGTTAATTTTTAATATCCTTTAAAACACCGAATTAAAAGCAGTAGAAACTCAAGACATAATCATATTTCCAGCAATATGTAATGCCACTTTCTTTCTTGTTGGTTTTATTAGGGCCACAGGGGCAAGTTGGGGATTATGTCTCTCATGAACAGCTGGCCATTTCTGGACATGAACAAATTAACTAGAAGTGATTTGTCTGTAAACAACGCACCACTGGACTTGCATACTCTATACAGAAATGTTGACTTTCACTCAACCAGTAAGCTTTTTTACAGACATTACAAACAGATATGTTGACATAGCTCAGTCTTTGATATGCAAAGGATAGAACTTCGTTATGAAGTTTATAAAAGCTCATTCTGTAGAGCTTATCAGATGACTTTCATCTTTGATGATCTATGGACTATTATCCAGTCTTCACACTGCACCTGTCTGGTAGGGAGATAGCATGTTATCCCCATTTTAGAGACTATAAAAGATAAATGGAATAAGCCTAAGGGATTTGCCCACATTAATTACATCCTAAAAGGAGATCATAGCCCTTATTTTTGGCTTGTAACCTCATGCTATCACTTTAGTTTAGCTTTCTTTGGAAGCATTAAAGGATGTGTTTTGATGTAGAGTCTGTTGCCTGTTTTCAAATCTAAATCAAGAGTATTTCATGCTGTTTATGTAGTATGGTAAGATAGCTCTGCTACAACACTTACTTTGAAAATGTGAATTTGTTCCACCACAACTGATAGAGAATAATTTGAGGCTGACATGAAGTTTACATTTGCTTATGTGTGATTTCATCCTCAGAAACACTAAGTAAACATGGAATGCTACACCCAGCTGGCCCTAGCAGCGTAGGAACATACAAAACTCACCCTATACACCTCACCTGTCTACCAATTCTCAGCTCTCTGGCTGTCATGATCCACTCCCATCCACACCTGTGCTAAGCATTCCCTCCTGTATCAGAAAAACCTTGTTATTTTTGAAACAGGGTCTCACTAAGTTGCTGAGGGTCTCACTAAATTGCCGAGGCTATCCTCGAATCTGTGACCCTCCTGTCTTAGCCTCCCAAGTACTGGGATTACAGGTGTGCACCACCACACCCAACTAAAGCTCCATATTTATCGTAGTGTTTGTTTAATCCTTAACCACCTCACATGTGCAAGATCGCGATACTGTTTTTATAGGGTTCCTGTCTCGTTTTGATGTGTCACTGATGAATGTTGTGCATCCAACCCCACATTTTGCCCTATA
This sequence comes from Glis glis, assembly GCA_004027185.1. NCBI lineage: Eukaryota > Metazoa > Chordata > Mammalia > Rodentia > Gliridae > Glis > Glis glis. Next base: position 76,713 of record PVJS01001568.1, read on the forward strand.
CCCTGGGGGTTACGTTGCAAGGGACTACACACACAGTGACTTTTAAGAATGCATAGGATACACTGTAGAGAACTGTTTGTGGAATACAGCTCATCACACTCAGACTCCACAGCAGTTATGTAGCACTGATGTGTCGGGCACCATTCCGCATGAGGTGGGGGACACAAAGATGAACAATTTTTGTCCCTGCTTTTTAGGATCATGTCTGTCTGAGAAAGTCACACACATAAATATATCTAATGATAAGGCACACTGTGTTCATAAATGAAGCGTTACAGTCTCAGAAAGTAAAGGGTTGTATGTTTTCTCTCATACGTGGAATCTAGAAAGAAATTGGGAAACAAAAGAAACTTCAGATAAGAGGAGAGACTCCAGGGGAGCAACAGTGGGGTCTATGGGGGGGACTTGATGAAGGGGACAGTTCGAGTAACACTGTGTAGGTATACAAGGTGATCAATGCCAATCTCAATAACATGTATGGGAGGGGAGGACAGTGGGGTGGGATCTGGAGGAAAACACACCAAGTGTTCTGTGCATGTGTATTCCTATCACGCTGAACCTTATTATTGTGGGAAGTCTGAATTTGCAATAGAAATAAACACTAGAGAGTCGCTCAGCAAGGCAAAACCTTTTTACTTCTGCAGAAGGGTGCAACTGACAAAAAGTCTGGTAAGGAAGCACACCCAGAGGGAAGTCCACTCGGGTTTTGTCCCTGACGCAATCCTGCCCTGTGCCCTGATTGGTGGAGGTTGGGTTCACAACTCTGCGTAATTGGCTAGTTTAAGGCATGGTCCTGCACGATTGGCTAGTTTAAAGACAGGCAGGAGGTTTGACTTTTGCAGTTTGAAATAAAAAGGTACTTAAGAGTCCAGGAAACTGAAAATTATATAATCTAAAGTGGCTGCCATCTGACCAACCTGTTTGATAGAAAAGAATTTCATATTTCTCACATTACGATGTATAATTAAAATGTACTAATAAAAATGCACTAAAAACGAATAAATGAAGAATTACAATAGTGATGTGGGACTGATGCCGGATGGGTGGGTTCTTGGGCTCTTCATCAGAAGAATCAGACAGAGGCACACTGGGGTTTCTGGGGAGGCACGTCACTGACCAAGTAGATTTTGTATATACATAGGCAGTTGGCCTGACTTCGGGGGAAATATCATTTCTAAATACTCCGGAAGCTGGGTGTGGTGGCACACGCTTGTAATCCTAGTACTTGGGAGGCTGAGACCAGAGGATCCGGGTTCGCAGCCAGCCTCAGCTAATTAGTGAGGCCCTCTGCAACTTAGTGAGATCCTGTTTCAAAATAAAGAATAAAAATAGGGCTGGGGGTGTAGCCTGGAGGTACAATGCCCCTGGATTCAATCCTCGGTACCGCAAATAAATAAATAAATATTCTACAATCCATACTCCTTTGGTGATCAGGTATTATTAGCTGCAATAAGAGGAAGAGTAAGACAGGGAACATTAAGAGCCTGTTCTCCTGTACTATTCAAACTTGATACATTATTGTACGAGTCCTACATGCTGAAATGATTTCCAGTCCCCGTCTGGGATTTGGCTGAAGTTGGTGACCACACGCACAAGGGGTCACCGTAGTCCACAGTAGATAGAGCTCTTGGAACACAGACCCAGCAATCGACTACTCGGGTTGAAGAGGCCAAGGTCTGTGCTATCCTAACCAAGCTATTGTCCTTCCAGCCTGGAGAGTGAATAGGGAAAAGTGAGTTAGAAAATACAAAAGACTTCTCATTTTTCTTTATTAAACAAGTAACTTGGGTCCCCCAGGGAGTATGTCGTCCCCGCAGGAGAGACTTTTTTTGTTGAGTCTTTGGGATACTTCTTTATTCTGGTCTGATGGACCCAAGATTTCACTTCAGCGAGTTTCAGGAATGTGTGACTGTCAGAAATACATCGTAGGGTCCTTTCCTCTTCTCTCCCAGTTGCTGTTCAGGTCTGTTCCTTCCACGCTTTGAATAGGACCTCGTTGCCAGGCCAGAGGGGATGGAGAAGTGATTCCAAACTTGGCAAGGACCTAGAAGAAACACACTCAAGTACAGCAGTTACTATTTGAATAATTACTTGTACATGCTCTTCTAATCTGGTTTCCTCTGCTACTGCTAGGTTTTCATCCCAACCCCAGGATACCAAGCAGAGCCTTCACTATACTATTTCATAAGGACTCAAGACCACTTCTGGGGCCACCCGTATTCAAAGCAAGGCAATAGGCAACAATTTATTCCAAGGTAGATGAGTTTCCTGGCACAATTTATCCACTGTTTTCTTTAAGGTATGATTCATGTTTTTTTGTTTTGTTTTGTTTTTCCAGGAGATTGAGGTCTCTGGGATGTATGCAGTCTCCATTTGATGTCCAATGCCTTGCTTACTTCTTGGGTCACTTCTGCAGTAAAGGATGGTCCATTGCCACTCATGATCAGTCACTGTATAAAGTGAAGCTAAGGATTATGAAGTTTCTAGATTTTAATACTATATTTTCCCTTTCCTTCCAAATTTGTCTCCTTTCTACCTAATATTTTATTTCTTCTATCCTCCCTCAAAATCAGAGGTAGAGAAGGGATTGTAAGTCCAGGAATATCCTGCTGGATGGTCCTGTGAATGTAAGCCTGTTGGTATTGTGGAAAAGGGAATTGCCCTGCTCCATTAACAGTGGTTTCCTGGTCAAATGGGATACCCTGCATATCATAAAGGGAAAGACTGTTCCTGGGTCAGAATCTGGTGTCACCGAACACAGATAGCCGGCCAACACCACCCCCATTGTCCTGACAGCCAGCCCGAGGCAGAGTGGAAAGGGTTCTCAGGAACAATGAGGGCTGGTCCCATTGTCACCATCCCCACTGAAGCAGGAGGCAGTCCTCAAGCTGTAGTAAAAGCTTGGGGGGATTAGAGCCTCTGCTGTAGCGGGGTCACTCTCCCTGGGGCACCTGGAGCTGGTGACAGGGTTGTAGAAACAGCCACAGGCTCCTTTGTGGCTTGAGCCTCAGGCGGGGCCACGGCTGCTGCCACAGCATCTCCACCCTGGCCCAAGCTGCAGGCGGGATTTTGGAAGCAGGTGCCCTCAATGCTTGAACTGTTGCACAAGCAGCTGGCAAGGGAGAGTCCATTATATTTAAATTTGTTAAGTTGTCTTCAACTCTTTCTTCTGGGCCTCTATTGCCCTCAGAAACCAGGGGTAGGACCAGTCTCTGTACTGTTAATCTAATTCTTGCCTGTCAGACTCTGTACTATGCAAATACATAAACACCTGCAGGTAAATGATCTCCTCCTATTTCCCCAACCTCTGACAAAATTTTTCCAACTCTAAGATCATATGATAATTCAGAGTCCCATATGGTGGCCACCTTCCCTCACGTTCCAAAACATACATTGACCAGATTGTGTTGCAATAAAATGAGATAGGATAGAAGAAATATTAGGCAGAAAGGAGACATTGGGAAGAAAAATAATAGATTTAAAATTTTGAAAGTCCATAATCTAACTCCACCCTATAGGGTGTGTTCAGTCAGGCAGAAGCCTTAATGAGCCCACACCCTTAATCACAATGGCTCCTCTCCACACCTGAGATTCCTGAGAAACAAAGGGTCAATGAGGAGGACAAGGTCAGACACCAGCCAGCTACCATTCATCAGTTGCCAGGGAAACCTGAAGATTAAGAGGATGTCCTGCCCTCCACTGCACAACCCTATCTGCCCCCTCCTATAAAAGAACTGAGAAGGCCGCAAAACTCTCTCTTGATTGCTTGGATGGATGGACGTGCGCAGAGAGACTCGCTCTCCCCTTCTTGAGGTGGCCCCCAACCTGTATCCCCACCTTTCTTTAATTAATTAAACCTTTGCCTTTTTCTTTCTTTTTTTTTGTGGGCGTTTTTCTGATGGCATGTGTTGAAATTCTTTTTCATCATGGAGGCCAAGTACCCACAGAATTAGCATGTTTCCCCATGACAAAAATACCATCCTTTTCTGGTCATGGGCTTCTGGCTATAAGTAGCCCATTTGGCCAAAATTCGTCCCAAGGGATTGTCCATGGGGACTGATGATGTACCATCCATTTCTTATAGGTAAAATAGATAACAAAACAATCACATGCACACATACACAGACAATCAGAAGGGCCCACAGACAGATGGGGAATCTTTAGATAACAGACCACTCGCTGATGGGAGCAATTCCCCCAGATAGATTCCCTAGGTCCCACTCAACCATGATTCCAGCAGGAGAGGCACCACAGAAATTCCCACAAAGGGAACCAACAGAACACCCACCACCAAAAGGGAGGACCAGAGTGAGGAATCAAAGGGTCATGGAGTGCACTCCACAGGGAACTTAACCAGATGGCCAGGGTGTCCAACATAGTGCATTCGGTTTCCTTCCACCCAGATCAATCTGAATGGCAGAATGAGCTGTGCCTGCTCAGGGAGGGGAAAGAGAGAATTCCCCAAGGTGAAAAAGAACCTTGGTGGCTGCTGGGAAGTCTCCAATCTCCCCTACCCATCATGGGAGAGCGCCCCTGTCCAGATGGTTCTTTCCTGAAGCCGTCTTCTCTGTCTCCCAAATCTGGAGCGGCCAGCTCGCTAGAAGTTTTCCCACCTTACCCCCTCTGCATGGGTAGAGGGGGAGTTCCTTGGAGTGCCTGGCCTGCAGAAAGCTGGGAGCGAGGGGTGCACTCGGGTCCTGCTGCAGTCGCCAAAATTGAAACCAAATTTTGGTACTTGCCCCAATTTGCCAAATCAAATAATTGGGACAAGCCTTTGGGAAGAAGGAAAAAGAAATGTATTGATTTGCAGGCAATTTCAGAGAAACCAGTGAACTTGAGCATCCAGGAACAAGTCCTGGATTCTGTTTGAACCATGGAATCGAGTCCCTTTTAAAGATCTTCTGGGTCATGCTGGTGTCTTATCAGAAGGGACACAATTCATGTTTTTCATTCTTGAGTTGGTTCTTCCTCATACTCACAGGTGCCAGGTGTTCAGCCAGGTCTTCACCCCTTTGGTCTGTAAATGATAAGAGCCTGTTATCTGTTAACACGGTCCTTGATTTGATTCTTCTTTCTCACACCCACAGGCGCCAGGTCTTCACCCCTTTTGTCAGTAAACCAATAAGATCTTGTTATTTGTTTACATGGGGAGAAAGAGGGGGGAGGGCAGAGGAAAAGTAAAACTGTCAGCTTTTACATTTTTGAAAGAGCTCTATGCATTGCAGATAGTTTTGGCTCCTTTGAAAAGAATGGCATGAGGTAGGAATCTGAAGCAGGCATACGTGACTTTTTTTTTTTTTTTGCCGTACTGCGGATTGAACCTGGGGGCATTCTACCTGCGAGCTATATCCTCAGCGCTATTTTTCATTCTTTATTTTGAAACAGGGTCTAAGTTGCAAAGGGCCTCACTAAGTAGCTGAGGCTGGCCGCAAACCTGGATCCTCCGGTCTCAGCCTCCCAAATACTGGGATTACAAGCGTGTGCCACCATGCCTGGCTCCTTGTGTGACATTTGATGTCTACCTTTTCGTCTCCTGAACAACCCTCTCCTCATTTGTGCTTTCATTCTTCCCCAAACTCTTAAAGAATTTTGCTTCCTAGTTGATGATTCTTGCCTGAGTTATTATTTGCTAATGTGTTTATTACCTAAGAGAATGGGACCTCTTTTAGAAGGACTAATAAGCCCAGAGGCATTTTGGGGGGGACCCTAAAAGGATGCAGGCACATAGGGACACATATTTTTAAGTACCTACCACATGCTAGGCATTGTGTAAGTCAATTATCACAATGATCTCATGCATTTTTATAATTCATCATGCCCACTGCAGAAGAGATGTAGATGCTTTATGAGCCTATAACAGGACATTAGAATCACTTGTGATGGAGGGAGTTTTTTAAAATCCCTTTGCCTACACCACACATAGCACCAAGCAATCAGAATCTGTGGGAATGAGTTCTAGGCATTGGTATTTTCTTTTTTTAATGCTCCTCAGGTGGTACCAATTGTCATCTCAGAGGAAGGTCTAATATCCCTGCCATACCTGCCTCACAGAGGGAAGTTTGAGATCAAATCAAAGGGCAAATTTGGTTTAAGGTAAATGGTAACTGTGTAGAATTTTCTCTTGACATGATAATATGTGAAAAAAGGAACTTACTAAATTTTTCTTTTAAAATTACTTTAAATTAGAATTTGCTTATGTAGATTCTATGGAATTTGGGAGCTGGTTCGGTCTGGGAAAACAGCTGTTCAGATCCACATATCTGTGCCAGGAGCATACTTGGTAGAAGGACCAGTCAGGTGAAGTCAGCTTCGAGGTCAACCCCCATCCAGGAAGAATGGGTCAGGGTAGTCATTACAGTGGAGATGCTGGACACAACGTAGTATAGGTTGCAGTATAAATGATGTCTTCAGTTGAACCAAAGTAGGTGTCAGAGAAGTAGGGTATATATTATTAATGGATACTAAATGGGCCGTGGGATCCAGTAGAGGTTGCACAGGAAATTTTGAAGTTTGAGCAGAACCTAAATTCTTCAGGACCATGGGGTGAATGAAGCTCAGTGACTGGTGGATAGTCTTGGTGTGTGTTCATGTAGGGGCAAATTGGCTCTTGAATGTATCAGGCTCCAGATGTCAGTAGTTAGGAAGGAATAAAAAATGATGACATGTTAGTAATTCTGTGTGTTTGTGGTAGGGGGTACTCGGGATTGAACCTAGGGTCATTATACCTCTGAGCTACACCAGTAGCCCTTAAAAAAATGTTTTTTTTTTAATTTTGAAACAGGATCTCTCTACGTTACCATGCAGTGGCCTCTAACCTGCAGTCCTCCTGTCTCAGTCTCCCAAGTACTGGGATTACAGGTGTGTGCCACTGTGCCTGGCTATTAATAAATAATGTCCATTATTAGAAATAAGGAAGATAGAAAAAAGGATTTTTGGCTGGTGCTGTATGTGGAAGTTTGGGAGTAGGCTCACGTGAGGGATGGCATGGCATGGAAGAGTCTAGGCAGAGGGAGAAATCATTTTAATAAGTTTGCTTTTGATACATGTTGAGTTTTAGAGGCTGACAGTACATCTCAGGTTGGTGTTCTGAACACAGAGAAAGAAATAAAATTGTTGTTCTGGGGTTCAGCAGATCACTAAATTACAATGGCCAGGACCTTTGTCCAGATCCCAGCTTGGTCAGTATTCCAAAAGACTCTGTGTCAAGTTCAGCCACCAAAGGACTAGATTGGTTGACTGATTCTGTTTTTGTGGGTCCTGGTCAAAATCTTCAAGTGTTATCTCTCCACAGTTTGTGGCTATTTTCTCTCAGAATGCAAAGGCCAAACTCTTTTTGGAATGGTGTCATAAATATTTATAAAACTGAAGGAAATACATATTTCTTTCAGTAACTTTCTCAGAAATTTCTAGAAGTTTGAAGACAACCTGGGAATCTCTACCTCTTTTGCCTTCAAATTGATTTTGCTGGCTCTTGTTGGTTACACTGGTCCTTCTGTTTCTTCACCAATCTATTCTCTTCTCTGTCCTGTTTTGTATTTTGCTATATTTCTTTTTTACTCTGTAGTGCTGGGGGTAGAACTCAGGGGCTTGTGCATGCTAGGCAAGTATTCTACCACTGAGCTATGTCACCAGCTCCTTCTGCCCTGCTTTGTGCCCTAGGAGGCTGATCCCTGAAATTTCCTTTTCTGTATGCCGATTGGGTTTAGCCAAGGAGAAACTGGCAGGAGATCAAAGGGCAGGAGGACAGACAATCAGGGGTTTCATCTCCACTCCCTCTCTGCTTTGCTACCACATCTTGGCAGTAGCTGAAATACAACCCTTGCCTGGAAGACTCTCCTTAGCAGCTCTAGTTTTTATTGTATTCTGATAACAGTATTTCCTCCCTTTTCTTCTTCTACCAAAGTTATAGTAATTGCTTCCTTCTGATGCTAATCAGTGCACTGTTGTTTCCTGTAACCTGCCTTTAGCTCTGTAATTATTCCCTTTATTAAAGTCTCTTCATTTGAACAATCTGGGAGGAGGGGTGATGACTTCTCTTTGTTGTAGGGACCCTAATTCTTACAGTTGTCCTGAGAATGCATACTGGTCCCAGTACTCCCTTAGATCTAAGTTGGATCTTATAGCCTATAGGAGTCTCAGATTTGAAACTAAGGTCATTCCCTGTCAACAGGTGTTCTAAAATTTGAGAATTTAGACCATTAAGCATACCCATATCTATTATTATATTTCTTACTTGCAGTCTAAGAGAATCCCTGAGTGTCCTTTGTGTTTCAAAAGAAATGTTAATTATGCTGCTGGATGAGGCTTAATAAATAATATAGCCACTCCACACACATCAGATAGTATAGTGAAAGATGTTTTCTGTGACATATTTTATAATGACTTGAACATGAAAAAATAATTAATGTATTTACTTTTAATGATGTGCTAGCATGTTGTTTGAACTAAAGTTTTAGGTTTCCAACCAAGCACAGGCTTACTCAGTATTTTTCCATAATGGTTATTGGAAACAATGTATTTATCTTATTTTATCTAATAAAATGATAGTCTCCTGCCACATAGTTATAGACAGGAGCCTAGTTGATGAATATGTTATAATTTATAGGTGGGCAACTTATTCTTGGGTTTTATCAAAACATGATGTAGTTCCATGGTCCAGTCAATCAATCAAGAATTATAATTATGGTACACAAGGGCTGGTACTTTGTTTTCATATAAAAAGGTGCTGTTCCTTATTTAGAGTTGTGGGGAAAACTTTTAGAAGTTCACAAGAAATATATAAAATTTCCTAAAATATTAGAAGAACTTTCTGGAGTCCTTAAATAAATGAGGATAGTGTTAAATGAAAATAGAAGATCAAAGAGTCAGTTAATAAATGACTTACGGTATGACAGGTAGTGTTTATTTATCTCCCTTGGGGAAATAACATGAAGTTGAAAATGTTTGCTATCTCAGCTCCTCTCTGATCCCCTGGCTGGAATTTCTCCTATCCAAAGCGTCTTTATCCTCTGTCTGAACAACTCCTTCGGGCCAGGATGCCCGCAGGATGGAGCAGGGCTTATCCTGAGGGACAAACAAGACAGATAATCCAACTGAAACATCAGTCAATAGGAACTGGCAACAAAGCTGAATCTAGCCATCTGACCACAGATTATTATTATTCAGTGCTGAGGGTAGCAAGTTCTTTTTACAACCTGTAATATCTAACTTCCTCTTGGCTCTGCCTATGTTACTTCATGGCATATTTCTTGAGGTCGGGAATTCTGTCTTCATTTAATTCCTCATAGCATTTCATAGGGATTTTGATGATTATATAATAGTCAACATAATTAAGTCAAAGTTAAACCATAGACACCAATGCTGACATAAGTAAATGGAATCCTTTTTTTATTGTTTGAGCATTAATCAGCTTTCATTTTATGTGATCAAGGAGGACTGTGCTTTCTTTGGAATGAGGTTTAAATTAGATGGTTCAAAAGATCTTTTCTGGTTCTAGGATTTGAGAATTAAGTGGCAATTAATGAAGCCCTAGAATGCTATTTGCCGAAAGAATTGACTTTGATTTAAGGTAGGCATATCTATGGACTAGACTGTACATTGGCTATTGAATCTGGGTCTAGACAGCCATTCTTTTTTCAGAAGTCTCTTCAGTCATTTACACATGGATTGGGTGAGATTGGGCTTTCTAATGGGCACAAGAGGCAAAAAGTAAAGTCTTTCTTCCCAATATTCATGTAATTGTTACTGATCTTCAGGGCTCACAGCAATGAGCAAGCTGTAGAGTTGATGAGAGGGCTGGTTGAAAGCCCTATTAGAGGTGAACAGGGTTCTCTCCCTCTTTCTCATTTGCACTGCTGGTAGAGTTAATGTTTTGAGTCTGAAGGACACTATGACTGTTATCAGTTTTATTGGACAAGTGACTATAAAGGTAATTAAAGAGACCATGCCTAATAACCCAACTCTTACAATTTAAAAGTAAGAAAGAGGCCTGATAGGGTACCAGGGATATACCTATCATCCTAATTAAGTGCTAACAAGACAGTTGTCCTCAGTTTGGTAACTTTAGTGTATTCCCTGTGTTAACTGTCTCTAGCCAGTGGACTCATCTGTAATTCTTTATTCTTCTCTACAGTTGCCCTTCTTCATTCTCCACATGAGCAATGTTTCTATTGGTTTCAGTGTTTAGCAGGTGGTGTCCCCAAAGCACTCACCCCAAATTGTTCATCCAGTTTACTCATTCATCTACCTTCTCACACTTTCCCCCTGCAGTTCATATTTGGTCAAATTGCCACACAGTTTGAACTTGTCATCTCTCCTAGCATTTCTACTTTATTAACCAAGCTCATCTCATAAATGAAAACAGAAGGAGATGCGTGGCGAGCTCTTTCTCTTTTTACTTAAATGAAAAAATCACCTAGTCAACTTGGTGCTTCTGGGAAGTGGGTAGAAATAAATCAAATATTTAAATGAATCAGATGAGGTTAGACAAATGAACATACATAATCAAGTGACAATTTTCTAAATCAGAAAAGACTTTGGTTCTAGCTGTATTCCAATACCTCAGTATTTTATGCTAAATGGCAGGAAGTGTTGTTTTTAGAAATGTATAACAATGGTTTCTTATGGACAAGTCAAAGAAAAATGGATGCTGCATAATTACCTAAAACTTCCCAATTTTATTTGAGAATTTATATGATTTTTTTGTCTTTTTAATTATTTGAATTCCGGGATGGATTTGTTTTAACATTTCCATGAGGTAGACTGAAAGTGTGAAACCCAGAAAGCCTAATAAACCAATATTTGCTGAATGTTAAATTTAAGAAAAAAGCCGGGCATGGTGGCGCAGGCTTGTAATCCCAGTACTTGGGAGTCTGAGACAGGAGGATCACAGGTTCATGGCCAGCTTCAGCTACTTAGTGAGGCCTTCAGCAACTTAGTGAGACCCTGTTTCAAAATAAAGAATTAAAAAAATAGGACTGGGAGTGTAGCTTGGAGGTAGAATGCCCCTGGGTTCAATCCCCAGTACTGCAAAAAAAAAAAAGTAAGAAAAAAAAATAGCCATTTCTATCCAGCCATGAACCCAGGTATAGTTTCATGGACATGATATTACCATAAATGGAAGATTCAGTGGTAAAAGTATGACACTTTGGTCCTATTTATAATTTGTAAAGTATATTTTCCTTTAGGCATATAAACTATTATTGTGTACATCAATGTAAATGGAGATTATGTTTTAAACATAGAAAATGATTATTCTCTACCCAAATAAATCTCACCAAAGCTACTCTTTTATTTTCATTGTCTGTAATTTTTCCTTTGACTTCTATATATTTATAAGATTTTTTCCAATCCATCTATAATTCTCTGACTTTCAATATGTATGTGTAGAAATCTGTTTTTAAACCTTTTCTACTATTTTATTTAGATTCTTAAAAAGATAATATCTGATCAGGTCCAATATATTTCTTGAAAAACCAGCCTGAATCAAAGAGGAGATGTCTTTGATTCCATATGTAATAAATAGTCACTTATGGATACAAAATAATCAGTCAAAGTCAACTAGACACCTGACAAATGACAGGGTTGAATTCACAGAAAGTCCTTGGCTTGGAACTGTTATTGATTCATTAAAGGTGATCATGGATTTTCAGACTAAAGAAATGTTATCATTGGATTAATCTTTGTATACTGTGTAATATAGAGAGAAGGACATTTTTTATACTCAGAATTAGTTAAACATGCAGAAAAGGCAAACCAATGATGCTTCTCTAATGAAGTTGAAATAGACAATTCAGGATTCTCACCAGAGAGACCAGTGATTGCAGATAAATTGCCAAGTCTGGCAAAATTCATTTTTGTTTTGAAAATACCCAGTAAAACAGGAATAGATAGCTATTTCCTTAAGATATTAAAGCATGCTTTAGATAAAATAGATAGCTATTTACTTAAGATATTAAAGCATGCTTTAGATAAAAAATCAGTATGTTACTTAGTGGGCAAACATTAGAGGCTTTCCTACTAAAGCTGGAAATAGAACAAAGTTGTCCACTATTGCTATTATTATTTAACATTGTGTTGGTGGGATTAGTCAAGAAAATTAGAAAAGTGAAAGCTATTAGAAGTTAAAGGAAGAGGCAAAACCACTTCTATTTGTAGGTGACACAGCATAGGGGAAAAAGTACTGTAGACTGTAATAGCCATCATAGATAAAAACAAAATCCAAATATTCAATAAGCTGTCATCATTCAAAGACTGGGTAGTTTGAATATAAGTAAGATATGAGTCAAATAAAATATGAAACAAATATAATCTGAAACTAATAAAATATGCTTAAATTCATCTGAAACAATTTTTTGTTGGTACAAGCAGTCATACTTTTTATTAATATATGAAGACAAGACAAACTTTCTTAATCAAAGCTAGAAAGGATATGAAATTATGTAAATAGTAAAACATTTGAATTCACATAGAAAATTATTAATGAAGTTATATTACACTATGAATTCTTCTGTGTTCATACAGAGCAAGTGTACACAAAGCTTATTTACAATGAACCAAACCAAAATAATCTGAGGTATCAATTTTTTAACTTTAGAAAAACTTAGAGCTGCCCGATTTAATAAACACTAAACTTTGTTAATGTTAGGCAGTTGACTTATATTCTGCTACTTTAAGAAAAAGGAAATAGCTTGTAATCCCAGTACTTCGGAGGCTGAGACAGGAGGATTGCAGGTTCAAGGACAGCCTCAGCAAGTAGTGACTCTCATCAACCTAGAGAGACTCTGTTTCAAAATAAAAATAAAATAGGGATGGGTGTGTAGCTTGGAGAGGTAGAATGCCTCTGGGTTCAAACCCCAGTACTGCCAAAAAAAAAAAAAAAAGGAAAAAGGAAATAGCTTAACTCTGTATAGCTTAATATCAACAGACAATCCGAGGAAAAGTGATTAAAATATTAACAACTTTTACTGCCAAGCAATCTATAAATATTTTCTAATTCTAATTCAGTACAATTTATGTGCAGTTTGTTTCTGAACAGCTAACAAACATGATTGTTCATAATATAAGTTTCTAATTTCCCTTGTCTTTACACAGCAGCAGCAGCACGATAATGCTAGTTCTAAGATACATAAATGATATCATCTGCAAAGGAAAGAAATCATGAACCCTGTGCTTCTGACTACAGTGATGAAGTCATCTTTTCAAGTACTTTAAGTAAAATGGGACTTGGTTAATTTTAGGCTCCATTCAAGAGTTCAGTAACAGAGCAAAATAGGTGTGTGCCACATTAACCTAGACCTGCATTAACATCTCTCCTGTCTTTTGACAAACACTTGCCATTTGGGGAAAACTCACTTTCACTTGAGAAAACTCAAACAGTAAAAATTGACAAGCAACACCAAGTGAGAAAGGGCGATAGTAACTCCTGTACCTCCATGGACCTCTTCTCCTGTTCTTGTCTACGCAGGAGCAGCAGTCTCGGTTCCTGCACCACCTCAGACCTCATCGAGCTCTTCTAGCCTGCTCTTCACCGTGTGGGCATTGTCATCCTTGGTGATTTTCTGCAGGAGGTAGAAAGTCTGTTGGAACATATGCAGTAAATACTCCTCAAATTCCATAGGCACACAGTTCTTGGACATGAGTTCATTGATGCAGGACATGGCCAGGACCCTAAGCCAGCTGCACCTGACCCAAGACACAGTTCTGACTGCTGCAATTCACAGACGCCGTCTTTCTGGCCCATATGTCACAGCTGAAACGTGCCAAGTGGAAGATGGTGGTGATGAGAGACGGGGTGATGCTGGCAGACAGAGGAATCCAACTGAAGAGATGGGCCAGACACTCCAAGGCCAGAGAACAGACATATTCACTCTCCATATCAAGGATGAGAATTGGCTGATTCAACAGTTTGGCTGAGCTAGGACTCTGCAACAGGTTACTCAGTAAGTCATCACTTTCTCCTGAGGTCGGGGGTGGTGGTGGAGTGGCGGCAGTAACACCCTGTTGGTCCCAGACAGTCTCCAAGATACCTGTCAGGAGCCCAAGCACCGTCTGCACCTGGTCCAGCAGCAGCTTCCATAACTCCTCCTTTCGAGCCATGCTGGGGTCCTCATGAGGACAAGCTGGCTCCTCCGAAGTTGTCTTCAGCATGATCAGCCCGAGGGGCATTGTCACAGGGGACTGGATCAACTGTAAAATGTTAGTAAAAAAGTCATGGTAGAACATGGGCCAATCTTGAAGTCCAATATCAACAATAACTTTGCAGTTTGTTCCATTTAAGGTAAGGTAAGGTTTTATGGTGAGCCAAAAGGAGTTTTGGCAGACAGCTACTGATTTCCATCTCATCCTGAGATGGGACACCAAGCCACATTTTATTGATCAGGTTCTCAAAAGCCATTAAACTGTACATCATTATATAGTCATTCCTAGTGCTGGAGAGAAAATCCAGGCAGAATCTCCAGGCTCCTATTTGCTGGGCAGTTATTGAGAAGCTCCCCTACCTCACGTTTTCTTTCATTGGTTGTCATGGACAAATTCTGTCATCAGACTTTCCAGGGCCCTGAGGGAGGCTTGTTCAGATGCCAGCTGGCCGGGGAGGGAGCTGCTCAGGTGAGCTGGCTCGGGCTTTGGACATGTCCCGCTTGCACAGTTCAGGTCATGGTCCCAGCAGGCTCGGGAAGTCCCCCACCCATGCAAAGACAACCCTTCCCCACCCGGGCCCCGCAAGGACCCTCTAAAAAGAGCACCCCCCTCCCTGTCCACCTCATTGGGGACCCTCGGGGCAATTCATCCAGATCCACCCGACCCTCCCCAAGGAAACTAAAAAAAGCAGGAAATGGGGCTCAGAGGCCGGAAGCAGATGAGGAACACAGGGACTCGGGGCCCCTCCGCCTGGCCTGATCCTCCAGGGCTGGTTGCTTTGCAGCTTGCTACACAGCTCTCACCCTAGTCCTATCTCATATTTGTTCATAATAAACATATTAGAATGTTAATTCCATGTACCAATTAAGTACTTGACACACATTACTTCACTCTGTCCTCACAAGTTTCAATCATCTAATTCATATTTATCAGCATTTACTAAGTACCCCACACTGAGTTAGTGGCCAGGTATATACAATTGAGTAACACAGATGTAGTCCATGGAACATATGATGTAGGAGGGAAAGCACTTATAAATTCTACCCTTGCGTGCGTGCAGGAAGCGATAGGCGCACGGAAAGCATGGATTATGGGGGGGGGGTCAGGGAAAATGTCTTAGAGAAACTGACACTAGAGTTGGTATCTGAAGGATCTGTTGAACTCGGTGAGGCAAAGTGAATGATGAAAGGAGGGAAAGTGGAAGAGAATCTCCCAGAGATAATGACTGCCTGTGCACAGGCCCTCTGGCTGGCTAGAGAGGTCCACATTTGGAGCCCTGGAGGTATGAGGGACAGAGAAGGGTAGGCTGCAACAGGACGGGCAGGGAGATCATTCAAGGAGTTGGGTACTATGTTAAAGGTTTAGTCTTATATCTACTTTTGGTTCCTGCAAATTAACAACTTCTCTAGGTTTGTTGGATATTGGTCTCCTCCCTTTTTCTTGCTTTGGGCTTTGCTTTCTCCACTTTTTGTACACCCAGTGTTCTTGGGGCAGTAACTCCCTGCTCTAATCTTTGTCCTTAGGAACTGACCAGCTGACCGCCAAGTTATGCAACCAGTTATCCGTGGCGAGGATCCTTAGAAACAGGGTTGAACATCTGAGATGTAGACTCAGTTCAGTGCTGGTGTTCTCTACATGTGAAGTTAGTGCTGTGCTGTCAGGGTCCCCAAAGCATCTCCTTGGGATACATTATACAGTACATGATTATTCCTACCAGTAACTCCCTGGTGATGACCAGGGAGATATAGCAGAGGCCCAAAGACCTGTGATACTGAGCAGCTAAGCTAATCAAAGCGGCACCCATTCATCTTTTACCCAGGGATGAATTCAGTGACATGTAGTCTGGGCCAATGATACCTTCATACTCAGAATACTTGGTGAACAAATTGTGAAAGAGAGAAAAACAAATATCAAGCAGATCTAACCTGTTGACACTATAGAAAGCAGAGATGAGAATAACTCGTTGTTTCTATTCATAACAAAAACACCTGAATACCCAAAATTCTTCTTGGTAAAGCAGTATCTGAATCACAGTGCTATTTCATAAAGCTTAGATCCTACAAGGATCTTTCTACTCTTTTTTTTTTTTTTGCAAAACCATCTATGACTGTTTCACTTACAGAGAGAGAATGTATGGAAAAAAGGGGGGTTGGAAGGAGCTTGATAAATGTTTTAACAGTTTGAGTAGTGGAATCATGCTAAACAGACACTTTCACTTTGGGATTAAGCTCCTTTGTGTAAGTATTTTGGGTTCCTATGGTTGAGAGCTGCTTGCAGGTGAGATATTTTTCTTCCCATTCTTGCCAGTGATGGACGCCTGGCTCCTGCCAGCCGGATTGCACACCAAGTATGCTGTTTGCAGCTTCAGTCAAGATGTATGTTGTTTTAACCTGAATGATGTTTGGTAAAGTTCTTTAGCTCAAGGAAAAATATTGTGTGCTCTGTCACACTTAATAATAACAACTCCCATATGCCTGAGTCACAGTGATCACATTCAAGGATTTGCAGGAGAACTTGTTTTTCTCTGTCCGTTGTCAGTAACAAGATGCAGGAAGACAGCGAGACTCAGCCTGCATTTTTCCATCAGAAGAGAAAAAGACTTTCATGGGGGAGGAGGAATATTCAGTCTGAATTGAATCATGTTGTAGCCTGGCTCCTTGCATCTTGGTTGTATTTCACGATTTCCATGCCTCTTGTGGGTGTCTACATTGACTATCTCAAAGCATAACTGCTAGAAAGCAGGGACTTGGTTGATGTCATTCTTTGTACAGACCCAAGAACAATGAAGCACTGATTAAAGCTAATAGATGCGGTGCCCAGAATTTTCAGTCTGGAGCTGCCATTTGAAAAGCTTATGGCTGTATGAGCAGAGAATCCAGGGGGTTGTTTATTGCCTGGAGTACTGGAGCTTAAGGCTAGTCCTTAGACACTAAACCAAAATTTCCCTGATCTCAGAGGTGAGTTTTGATGGATTTACCCCAACTAATCTCATGTGACACTCCTATACGAGTTAGACTATCAACTTAATAATGGAAAAACATATATTTCCTTTCCCCTCCCTCATTTAGTAAACTCTTCCTATTTGTTCAGGACTTTACATAGTTTCTTATTTATGAACTCCCCCATCCATTGATGAAGATATTGAAGTTCAGAAATGTTACATGAACCATCCTGGTTTACACAGCTCATATACAGCAGAGCCTAGATTTGAATTGAAGTCTGTCCAGCTTCAAAGCCATTGCTGTTTTATTCATTTATTTTTATGACATTGGAATATACAGTGTTTGGGTCCATTAACTGCCTTATTTCTCTCTAGGAAACGCTTCATGGAAAGCTGCATTTTTAACTGGAAGCATTCAAAATCAGAGTGAGAGATGAGCTGAATGACCGACCACAGGGCTACTGTACCTGAGTGTAGCTAGATTATTTTGTTTCTTCTAAAGGGGTATATCTACCAAAGGAATACAGTGCTTAATTTTATAAGTCAGAATACCCTTTCATCTGTAGAGTATTTGAGATACTGAGAAAAATTCTTCTTCTTTGGGATCTTCCTTTTGTAAACCTATTGTCCTTCAGACAGTACACACTATTAAATGTGTGTACTAAATGTTAGTAATTAGGAGAGACACTGGTGACACCCTGAAAATGGCAGAGGAAAGGAGCAAAGGGGTCTGGGTCCTTGAAGGCATCCTTGAGCCATTGACCCCATCTTGGTACTGCCCATCTCCAAACTGCTCATTAAGCAAACAAAAATCATATGTGTGGCATGTGCCACTGTTTGTTGAGTTTTCTGTGACTAGTGACTAAAAGCTTTCCTAACCGAGCGTCGGATTTTACGGGAGTGTGGACGACTCTGCTTAAATGTGTCAAATACAAATGATGAAAAATCACACTTGTGATGTTTTTGCATTGCTTATCCTCTTCCTTGACCCATATGATCAGGTTTCAGCTGAAAAGAGAAAAGTTTCAGGTAGTAGAGTTTGTTCCAGTGTCTGAAAAATGCTTTTAGATAAGAGGTGTCCCTGCTCTAGGAGAATATGCTGCTTCATGAGGAAGTGGCCTCTCATCCCTAGATACCCACCTGGAGGCTGAAAGAACATCTGCCCTGGATGCTGCTGAGAGCAGGGTTGTGCTGACCGACGGTTTGGAGAAGACGAGCTCCTCCTATCTTGGTGCTTGCGATTGTCTGTCTTACTGTCTTTAAACTCAAGTGGCCTCTTTATCATGTGGAGTCCTCATTGGACAGAGCTTGGCCAAAGGACCCACGTCCAGGCTTTGTTTCTGCCTCCACCTAGCTTTGTGACCTTGACGAAGTGGTTTCCACAAGTCTCTATTTTCTCCTCTAAAAAATTAGGGAATTTTTGATTTTTTAGAAAAACACCCCCTTTTCCTCCTCTTCTTTAATGACTTATTACATGGAGCCTGATATGTAGACTCATAAAGGCAAAGATGGTCTGGTCCTCCAGAGGCCAGGCAGGTTGTACCCCCTGGCTTCCCTCTATCCCTATCTTACCAGCTCCGGGGGAGCTGAGGAGTCTGCAGAATGTAGCTTGAAGTTTAATGCAATCCCATGTATTGATCCTCATTTTAATTTCCCGTGCCTTTGGAGTCTTGTTCAGGAAGTCTTTACCTGTGCCTATGTGTTGAAGTGTTGGACCTATGCCCTCTTCAAGTAGCTGCAAGGTCTCTGGTTTGATTTCTAGATCTTTGATCCATCTTGAGTTGGTTCTTGTGCAAGGTGAGAAGGTGGGGT